>DWDU01000295.1:0-20392 GCA_018245575.1 Jemadia suekentonmiller | reverse complement strand
GTACATGTATAGTTTTAAGTTATATTTTTATACTCTTCATTGGTGTACAATAAAGGATATTATTATTATTATTATATTTAATGTCTAGGAATGATTAACGTTTTGCTTTTTGACTTGAATAGGAGACAGTTTAGCACATTTTAACCACGTTATTGGCAGTACAATTGTTGAGAGTCCATAGAGCGCCCTAAATGGAACTTATTAAAATATAGCGAGTACATAAGTTTAAAAAATAAAAACTGCATCTGGTTATTGAAAGTAAAGCCATCCGCCAGCAAACCACAGTCAATACTGATTCAATTAGACGTTATACGCGTGCGCACTTGATACATGAACCAATTATACTTAAGTCACAAGTTTATCTGTAACTTCCAAGACTTGAACAGACGCGGTCTACTTTTGAATAATGTCCCGAAGATAGAAAACATTGTAACTTAACATCTCGCCTACAATCCCCGAAGATGTAGGCAGAGGAGTGTAATACACGCCCATGTTTCACCAGTTATGTCTACGTTCCACTATGTAACAGGCGGTAAGTCTATTGTCATAAACTGGGCTACACATATCCAGATCCGAGCCACTACTAGAAAATCTAAAGTAGAAAAGTTCAATATGCTTAACCTGGCCTTCGAACCCGAGACCTTTTCACCGGCAGTAGCGCTTGCAACAAACATGAGCAAAGAAACAGGCAAACGTGTTATTAGAAGACCGGTATATCTCCTTTTATATATGATATTAAAGAAATAAATATCGCATCTTAAATACATAGTCCCATGAAAACGTTATCAAAAAAGGTATTAACACAAATTCTAAATATTGTAGTCAAATTCTGCTATATTTCTTTTCCTCTCCATAATCCCGAAACGTGGTAATCAAAAAGAGATCGCTTTAATTTGATCTACGTTCGAGCGAACCCTTAATTTACGGTGGGAAAAGTAATCCTTTCAGATCCATCTTAAAAGACGTTTAGATCACAAAAACGAAGAGTTTTATCATCGGATCCCTGTTTGTGTAACGTTTGTATCCTTTTGATGAAGTTAAAGCAGATTATTATTCCTTTTCTGTGCCGTAAGAAAATTTGAAATGGATAATCATAAAGGCCATCTTCCATCTGCACGACGTGGCGATATCCCAATATGAAAAAACGATATCATATAATTATAAAGAATCATATATAAATCATATATAAATGAAAACAGATCTTACGATTGACGTTTTGATAGAAGGTAAAGAAGATTCATTAAAATGCAAATACTTCTGCATTCGTTCCATCGTCGAGAGAATGCACACAGCGACAGATTAGATTAGACATTATGAAGTTGTCGCTAGAAATGACACGTTTTATTCATGTCACATCGGCCCAAGAGCCCAGCAACAAATGAGAACTGAAACAAGTTTTTCTAAGTCTTCACCTAGAAAGTTAAATTGGGCCACCTAATAGAAGTTTTCGTCTACATATATAAAATTTCGAATTATGTTTCTCTCTCTTTTATCGCTCTTTCTCCCTCTCTCTGTCTCTCAAAGCTCTAATTTGACATCGGATATGCTTAATGTCAGTTGTGAAACCAAATCCATAGTGTATTAGTGATATTTTCAAAACATATTAGAGCAAAATGACTCGCTTACCTTCATTTTCAGTGGAGAACATTATATTGCCGAGATTTTTGGATAATCCGAATGTACGACAGACCATTTTGGACATCGCAGAGCTGATATAAAATAAGGCACTCATCTTCTATTTTCGTCAGAAAACATCAGTTTCTACAGGTGAGTGAAAATTGTACACGAAATATAACGCAAGTAAAAATAATACAAATGAAAATAGATTTGGATTAACACATCCGTGTGATTAACGTGAGTTTTAAGCAGGACGTGCTATTCAATGTCTCTTACTATTCAATGTTTCGTGAGCAAAAAAATTTAAATCACGATTTCAAGTCTCCCAACTTAGCCACTTCACCGCTTAAGGGATACAAAAACAACAAAGTTACAACAAAAAACTTACAAAGTTGCAACGAAAGAAATCGATAAATACGAAAAATCAACCAAAAGCAATTACCCGAACAACGTACATATAATCTACATCAATGTTAATAGAATGTACTCTGATAGATATGTTTTGTTATGTGAGGTATGCCCGTAGAAAGGTGCTTCATGAATTTCCTTTGAAGATTGAATTCGAAGAAAATGTCGGCGGTTCTTGCGATAAGGATTAGTGAGATAAGACGTGGCTTAATGACTTTGAGAAGGAAATCTGACTGTCATTTTTCGGGCCCTAAAGCCCCATAACAAGTCCGCTTTATGTATAGCTCTGTACTGTGTAATTCATCTAAAATTAAAGCCAATCAGTGTATATGAATTTCAGTTTATTACTTGTATTAAATAAATAATTTAATATAGTAGTATATTTATTGATACAAAAGGGCCAATTCACCACCAAATATCCTCACGTTCATGTTCGATTGCAATTTAAAGACAATAATGTATATTATGAATGGTAGATGCATAACTACCTGCTGTATGCTCTACATACTGCACCGGAAGACTAGAGTGCGAATCCCACTAGACGAAGATCATGCTTACAAACTGATACTCTGAACTAAGAACTCTATTAAGGTATTCAATTTTTATTCAGTATCTTAACGTGTAAAACGGAAACAAGTTAAAATAACGTTACATAGTAATGGATGATGTAATGCGTGCGTTCAAATATCAAAATTATATAGTATAATATCGTGATGTCACGCCCGTAATCCCCGGAGAGGTAGGCAGAGGAGTAGGTACTACTAGAAAAATCTAAGTTAGAAATATTTAATAGTAACAATTTAATTAATAAATAATGAGCAAGTATTTTTTTAATTCGCAAGTCAGCAGGTATATTAGATGTTACACTTCAGGCCGAAACGTATTAAAACATTTCGACGCTATTTTCATGCATTTGGTGCAAAATTGTTAACAGTTACAGCAGCGGACCGGCAAAAATTGATTGCAACATCGGGTATGCTTTGTTTTTTTTTTTTTCACAAAACATGACCCAAAAGTAGAACGAAGCTTTACCGTAAAAATATTTTGTAACGCACACTTCCAATTTCAAATGTTTACAGATGAAATTTTAGATTTCGGTTTTTGTTATGTACTATTTAAACTTTATGGTGAAGTATTGGAATAAATTACTAGCCGTAGCGTGCAGGGGGCGTGAGCACACTTACAATCCATGGACATCAACTATCTAGTCCCAAAAAGAATCAAATTTTCACCTGAAGCACTGTTAGTAACAGCATTATTTGCTTCAATCTGGTAAATCTGAACAAAAATTCAATATAAATGCTGCCTATATATAATTATGTTATACATAGTAGTGCTATATATAAATAAGCTATATATAGTTTTGCTTTATAAAGGCATTCGTTTCCAGTCAACTATGAAAACAATAATTTAAGACGATATTATAATCTCTATATTTATATTGAGCTATATTTAATAAAAATTAAATGCTAGTATAATTTAATAATAATGATGAACATCGGTGCCGAGGAAGTAAAAGGCTTTCCTATCATGACCAGTAAAACAGTCAAGACGAACTGGCCGATAGGGGAGTTTGTAATCTTGACAGAAGCATGCATGTATGATGAGAGTGATGAATATGGAAAAAGTACGACAGGTCTGCAACGATAGAGATATTTGGCAATGGGTGCTTTCTACTTATCATGTGAAGAACCTTGCGTGATGATTTTATTATATATAATAATATAACGGCTTTGGCTTATATGAATGCGTATTGTCAATAATCTCCATAAACGAGACTAAATTATGAACGCACCAAGTCTGAAGAATTACGATGTTGGAGGGTAAAACATTTATACTGATTAAACTCACACTCCAAACATTACGTCCTTTGAGTGACGGTGGGGAGGCTTTATAAACCATTAAACCACGAAAAACAAATCAAGAAGAATTAATCAAACTCTCTTAAGTGTCTCAACCGAACGATATAATATATTTGAATGAGCAGACGCCAAACGCGTTAACGTTAAATCGTTTTTATTTTGAAAAAGAGTTGTATATAATATTTTCATCTCTTTCGATTGAATAGGCTCTTAATTCTTTTATCGTCGTCATTAACCTTTTCATCATTAAGGCGATAGTCGATTTGGTTGGGCAAGTCAGGCAACTTCACATGCTTAGAAATGGAATATTATTGGTCGCTACTATGAGTTGTTAATAAGCTATTTAGTATTAAAATTCTGACAGAACTACAGGAATCGGAACTATTAGTTTCAGTTTCAGTTATTAATACAGTTTGTAATAGTTAACTTCTGTGATATTGGAGGCTATTTACAGACACATGGCTCCTTCTCAGGGACGAGATAGTTGTGTTTACAATGCACTCGGATCACATTATTAAGTAGTAGCTCTGAGTCTGGGTTGGGGTCCAGTGTATGGCATAGGCCGACCCACTATTACATCATCATCGCCATCATCGTCAGACTATTACAAAATTCACTGCTGGACATAGGCCACCACTGAGGGATTATGCCTATAATCCCTATTCCCTAGTGGGGCGTTCAGTTGAAGCGTGGGAGTGTAGGTACTACAATCCTTTGCCCAACTCTTCGAGCAATTAGAGGCTATGATATAAGGATATCACTTGTATCTTCAAATAACTATACTGTTTGACTATATAATATCCTGCCCCTGAGCTTTTTAACTACAAACAACATAAGTACTAAAAATACAAGTTAGGTCTATAGCAAACCACAACAGCTGTTTTAAAAAGAATAAAGAGGGATTTTTCGGAGAATCATTAATAAAGGTTCTTTACAGCTTAGGCCGTCGTTATAATAGATTCTACAGATTCAGTCAAAAGGCGAAAAATTGGGGAAAAAAAACGAAAACTCATAATAATTTGACCCTGAATATTGGCGAAATTTTGCACAGGACAAAGAGCCGACGGAATTGGCCGACGGAAATGAAGGTCTTGTTCCACTGATAGCGAGAAACGAATATTGAGGGTTTTCAATAGAAAGATAAAATGAAGTTTTGGCATTTAAAAAAAATTATCATGATCTAGGAGTAACAATAAGAAAAACGGCTTCACTTCAATTCGTTACTTATTTTATTCTAGCTGTGCTCGCGACTTCGTCCGCGTGGAATTCTACAATTTCAAAATAAAAGTTAGTTAGTTAAAGCCTAAGTTGCTCCTTAGTACATCCACTATCTACCAATGAAAGTCCCTTTATAATTGGTCCAGCCATTCCAGAGATTACCCGGAAGAAAATAATGTTGTTTTTGTATATGTACATACATACACAAGCATTTAGTAAAAAGCAGTTAATTTAATATTACAAACAGACACACCAATTTTATTTATCTGTGTAAATATAACATATATTTGTATATTGTAATATATTCATTACTAATTTGTATATGTGAATATGTATATGATAATATGTATATTATATGCATTATTTATGAATGTAATATGTAATATATTATGTAACAATCGGGTTACGCTTTATTTATCGCTATTAAACGTAATTCGCGGGTACATTTAACACAGTCTGCGCTCCACGAACCATTATGGCCGACCAGAAATGTCTGAACGGACAAGCTTCTTACATGCTCACAGCTAGACGTCTTGCACTGACAAAAGCACAACCGAGAATGTCCCTTGTGTTTACAGTTTGCTCCCTCACGTTGGTTCACGACACCTGAGCTCACACACAGTAACGTGAATGATGACTCGATTCCGCTACATGATCAGAGTTACGCAAAGAGACAGGGGAGAAACACATGTTCGCCTCTGTCTTATCTGTTTTATACTAGATGGCGCTGTTGATCGAGTGCCTACCCGTATGTGTTTTGCGTATTAGCATGTATATTTTCATGCATATTTTTGTTACTTACTTATACAAGTAAGTACATAAAATTTGATTTTCTGAAGGAATTTGTTTTCCATACCTGGTGCTTCACAATGAGGTTATATTGAAGGTGCCAAGTCTCTTTCGAACTGAATTTACTAACGCCTTTTCTTTTCTCAACCCATATTTTTTGTAAAGAAAATTTCATAAGACTGTCTTAATAAGCTTTGCGGATCCTTTGTGGATGTGGATGGATGTGGATTTGTCGACCTACTTTTTCAATCCCCTTCTTCGATCCGCTGCTGAGCACAGATTTCTTTTCTGACTGCAGGAAGTCTGAAGTGTACTTCACTCTTCTGCTCTAAAAGTAATGGCGGATGTTACTGAAGTGTATTTATCGCAACATCCGAATATACATAAACACACTATCTAACTATAATTAACGAGTTATCGTAGTTTATGGGCAGCATATTATATAATAGAGTATATTAACAAATCACAATAATGTACGAAAGGTAGCTTGTACCTTGTGATTGATACATCATGTTAAAGGATAAGACTCAAGGGTACAAATACATTATACACTTGTAGCAGACACGTCCCCTCAGTTCAAATGTCAGAGGAGCAATGACAATTCACAGTTGGCCTACTTGATTATTTTCAGTCGTTCCGCACAAACGTAAACGGAAGCATCATTAAGCGTTATCGAATCTGCAACATGCAGAGCATATTTCTAACATTACGCTGTTGTTTTCGTTTCTCCTCTACAACAACAAACAACACCAGTTACCTCCAATACAGTGCCGATACAACGAAATAAGCTATCATTATTCGAAACAAAGTGCCATATTTATATACGCCATGACGGCGCAATCTGTTTCCTGACAATAAAATATGGCGGAACGCCTTACGTTTCCTACCGAACTTTGACACTAGCGATATGAGTTGTCGTTTTTTATGAAAGCAGTGGTGTCGAACAGACAATACTAACATATTCATTATATGTAAAATAATATAATAACCACAATTATTACATGCTTCTATATATATATACATAATTAATCCGACCTTGTTTCGTTATATTTACCTGACTTTGATACTAGCGCCAGCTTTCCCAGGGATACAGTAATATTGTATGAGGATGTCTTATACATGTATCACATATGTTTACAGAGCGCTGTAACACAGGGTTCATCAAATGTAGTGTTGAAATATTCATTGGAGCTAGTGTTGAAAGTATGCTATTGTTATTATTTATATGGAAAGGAGACAGGTGAAACCAAAGCCATTGCGATTACTAGATCTATTAAACGGAGAGAAGTTGGGTTCAAATAATGATTTTGAAAGAGAGGGCTTTTATATTTCTAGGTGATATTAGATTAACAATTTTTATGTTGTACGACGACTTTTGTGTATTCCGCGTAGGATCTAATGTAAGTCGTACAGAGGATAAGTGCCCATATAAGCTGCAGAATACGGTCGGTAACTACATATAAACAGAAAAAAAATTTGTCATGCCTTCATTTTACTATATTTTTACAGCCTTGTGCAAGTTTTTGGACATTAGAATATGACCAACAAAAGTATATATCGCATAGTATAGTTTATTGGGAGACAAAGGTAATAAAAAAATAAGATTAGGAAATTGCTAAGACTTGCAAACGGTAGTTTACATACGTGTCCTTGTAGTATTTAGTAACCATTTTTCAGGATATTTATACGCCCTATACACATGCAAATCGTTTCTTAGTAATCAAATATTCTTATAACGGAAACATTTGTTATGTTAAGGTCTTTAAGATATTCGTTTTACAATTTAGGAAAAAAAAATCTGGCTGCACATTATAAATCAGGTTCTATTGGAGATGGTTCGAACAGCGGATTAAAATAAGATTCTATAGAAGAAACAACTTAAATAACACAAATAGAGTTGCCGTTTTAGATTTTTCTCGGCGTTTTCCTTTTCATGAACGTATATGCCTCATTGATCTTTATTCTGAGAAAGTGCCACTTACGTTGCTGTTGCACGGACGTGTGACATGGGACAGAAAATAGACAAGAATATTACTTTGCGTTCATATGTCGGGAGCATTTGTTTTTATCTAAATAATATTCAAAGATATGATGTAAATAAATGCCAAGATATGTGAAAGACTAAAAGTGCCCGGCCCCCTTTGCCAGGAATAGTTTGAAATAATATGTAAATGTATTGAAACATTCTATTAAAAATTTGTTTTTAGGGTTTTGCGTATATTTGCAGTGTGCTATACTCCTTTACCTACCTCTTCAGGAATAACAGGGTGATGTTACCTTTTATAATTTCTTTACGATCCGATCAACCTGCGACTTTAATCACCTATGTAGATTTTAAGTCCGATAATTATAATTAGAAAAGCATTTTGATTTCCCATCAGGACAGATTTTTAAATAATTAGAGCACAAGAGAATCACATACACAACTATATAAAGTTAAAAATTATAAATAAATGTGAATAATCGTTATGTACTCTCTTCGCTTTATATAAAACGTCACACTGTTTATCACAAAAATGTATTATACATTACTTTCACAAGAGTCATGTAAATTTAAAACGATTGCATCTAAGTCGTGAATGCAAGCGGCTTTGTCTCTAAAATGTACGTTGAATACATTGAGTAAGATCTTCGATTTATAGCTGGAAGGAATCTAAAGCTTATTCAATTTCAATACCTAACTGATGTTAACGAAATTATTATGGTTAGCGAATATTTTTCGTTAACACGAACAAATTCAATTTTTATTGGACTCTGTCATTGTTGCGGTAATTCATTACTTCGTATCGTTACTTTGGTTTTTATTTAGCCTAAATATTAAGTTAATTTTGTTGTTAGCAAGTTCTACTCAAATCTATAATTATATATTATATTTCTGCTATATTTCGGATAGGGGTAGTCAGAGACTTTACACCATTATATCAAACCGCTCATGGAACAGTGGTGAACCCATTGCCATACAATACATACATGTATATATGTATACAGTATTGTACGTAAATATTTGCAAGAATCAAAATTGTGGTAATGTTGAGTCTAAATTACCCCCAAATTCATTTCAGGGGCCATACATTCATCTATCCGTTCGGAATGGACTGCTCGTTCGCTCTGTATTTTGGTTCGGTTAACTAGATGCTAATATTTCATAATGAATACGCTGTTGCGGTAGAGCACGCAGCAAATCTACTCACGAATTACGCTTTACAATAAATGTATGAATTGTAAACTAGAACATCAAACGCGACCTCGTTTACAATAGACATAAATAATCTGTTCCTAATCTGTACGAAGTAATGTTTCTAATGAAAACTATCTATAACGAAATAAACTAACTAAACTTAATGGACAAATATATAACATTGTATAAAATATACATACTGCATGTATTCGTAAAAGAGACAGTAGCCCACTAACAAAAGTAACAACAGTATTATGTTCAATTCTATCTCCATTTTTTTGCATTTTTCATGTTTGCATTTTCGCTTTTTGCCTTTATATACCTATGTGTTTCTGTATATTGACAACTATAAGAATACAATGCGTGAAAAGATAAACATATAGATTTAAATAAATATACATATATCACCAGTACTAACTACAGGCAGGACTCTCCACTCCAGTGTGATTGGCGATGGAGCAAAAGGACAAACTAAAATGCTTTTGTAAGTTTTAATTACCCTGAAAGCCTTTACTGCAAGTTCACTGTTTGTTACTTAATGGTGGCAAGCGAAGCCGCAATGAATGTTTGCCACTCTTCCTTGACTATCCCTCTATCCAGAGCATAATCACTTTACCTCAGCACCACATAGCTTTGTCTAATAAACGAGTTTTCAGTTTTGCCATTGGTGGAAAGGCAATAAAACCGACAAGGAACTAAGCAACCTCCTTGGAAGTGTGATTAATATAAAAGTTACATTTCAGTGATAATTTATAATGATCATTACCAAAACTAGAAAAATAAATACAGTTCACATGTCCTTTATTCACGAGAATTGAAGTTCTCTACAATATCACACATATGTTTATTAAATACATCAAGATAATATATATCAAAGACAAGTTGTCAAGTTCCAACTTATTCCATTAGCGCTGCGCGCTAAACAGCCAATGAAACGAGCAACTTGTTCGAAAAAGAGTAACATTGTTTCAACATTTAAGTTAATTAAATTCTCTTAAATACCTACCAGTCGCAGTGGACGTCTCTCTGTTTTAATTAGACGTACTGTACGTATTTTTTTTAACCGGTAATAAAACGGTCAGAGCAAGTGTCGTCGCTCCGTTGCGATCCCATCCGAAGCCCTGATTACGTTACTATTATTTCAATCCGTTGCTTCGTAAACTGAATTAATTATGAAGCAGCGTTTATTCCATTTTTAAATATTGAAATATCGAGTGTACTTTGTATTGAGCAATTCGAAGGTACCATAGTTTCCTATAAATATCATTTGTAACACCAAAAATGTTGAAACAACTTGGTCCGCAAATGGAAATACCTACCAGTAATGACGTCAACTAGTTCTGTTCGCTAGCCACAGGTCTACTGACACCACGATCCATGTAGCTGAGTTGAAGTATAATCAAATTTAATGTTTATCGTAAATTTCTGTCGAACTTAAATGTAACTGTTGTACTATTACCTATGTAAAATTAGTTTACGCTTTTTAAGAACTTTGATAAAGATTTGATATACTCACACAAATAAATAAAATTTAATCGATTATACAAATATATTCAAATAGTGTAATAATATTAAGTCTATAGAGAATCACATGAACTATAATCATCCGTGTCGGGGCGGAGTAGAAATACATTTTTCGATTCCATGCCAGAATACAGGGTGTCGTAAGAGGTGACTAAAACCGGCGCTGGCAGACCGCGGTCTATTTAGACACAGTTTCGTATGTAAGTTTCATTTTCCGAATTTGAGTTGTATCGATAACGTTAACGATAAACAACATGTCCTCAAAATTACTTTTTTTACTCAGTTACAAATTTACTTCACTTAAAAAATTACTTGCTTTATTATAAGTCGCATAAAAAAGAAGTCAAATTAAAAAGGCATTAAGAAAAATTACATCTGTAAAATTCACCTATTAGATCTATAAAATCCACCTATTATATCTATAAAATTCACCTATTAAATCTATGAAATTCACCTATTAGATCTTTAAAATTCACCTATTGTATCTATAAAATTCACCTACATTTCGCACATTTCATCTCGCAATTCATTTATATGAAACCATTGCCAAAACCATACAGCTGTGCAAACAATACTATTAATCAATAAGCAATTAGAAATAACACCCGGAGCCGATTAACACTTTATTGGCACTGAATTCGCTCCAACCCCTAAGCTGCTCATTCGAAGTGATTAATCCCATCAACTGCTAATTTGAATTAAATTAACAAAAACAAAGATGATGACACAGCACACAAGTAAACAAAATAATATGAAACAGTAAAATACGCGGACATGGATCTTCGAAAAAAAGTGCAAATACGTTAAAATTGAGCTCTATTAAAAACGATATAAATTTTTCAGGTTCTATTGAAATTAATTCGGTAAAATAATTCCATTTCAAATTATGCACGTGGTAAACGTAAACTCATATATTTCATAATTGCTTTCGAACATTAGAAAATAAAGTAAATTTCTTGAAGTATCCCGCCATACACGGTCTCTCTGATCCCATACTAAACAAAGACTATGGTAACTGCTGATATTTTTATAACTATTTTATAATTATAACTATACATATAAATTAGTACATTCTGTAAAAAGGAATTTCTTATATCCAGGCCAGATCAAATAGATGGTACTTATTACTTAAATATGTATTTATTTCAGGTGGGAATAGTCAATTTCACTCAACACTTAATCAACAAACCATTCTAGACACTGATATAGAAGGAAGCGAGAACATTATCGTTAGTAAGCAAAGTACTTATATATAATAGACATTTAACTAGTTGAAAACACAAATCTTAATACTTAAATAAACAACCAACTGAGGCGGTCAAACTAGTTACTCGTTTCGAGAACATTTCCATAAAAGCGGTAAGCAAGAAAAGGAGAGATGGAGGATTTCTTTGAGTTAAGTTCTTCAAGCATACTTAATAAGATTACAGTATTTATTCGGTATAGAGAGCTGAATATATAAAAACTTTTATGCTAAAGACGCAAATGTAACACCGAGGATTCTGAAAAGTACTCAGTAATATAGTAATTCGTAAGCATTCATAGGGGAGTGAGAAATCTCAGAAACCAGCGTGCGTGTAGAGAGCGAAGAATTTAAAAGAAGCACGGGAGGTATGTAAGCATTGAAATACTGTGCACTTTGTGGTCTCTACCTACCCCTTATGTGACCTGCGAAACGATTGAAAAAATAATAAAAGCTCGTACAGTTCATTGTTAGAGAATTGAAAATGTAAACAGGTCGGAAGAATGACGCAGAACGCGGTGTAAAATTATTTGCAATACAAATATGGAGCGCGAGAACAGTAAATCCTCCGCCGTTTTGAATTTTGAATATCGAACACAATTGCACTTTTCCGCGCACCTGCTCTTCTATCACGTGAAGAGTAGATTACACAAAAAAAAAATCAATTCAATCAATCAAAAGTCGCGTTTTTGCATAAATCTTTATTCGACGGATCGTATTTATTAAAATGGCTAAAATATACTAACATAAACCTTATCTGAAACAATACCTTACAAAGTTGTAACAGTCGCGAATGTTTCGTGTATACATCGACATTTAATTAGGAATATATATGATTAAATTGTATTCGTGTTACATAACATATTATGTATCGTCACATCACGAGCTCATTAAGATGGACGTCGGATATATCCGAAACTATTGGACATTTTCTCTTTATCATTATTAATGATTGCTGTGATTTGAAGCTTCTACACGCATTACGTCATAAGAGTATTATAATATCTGTGTGAACTGTGAATGTCGAGCACAATTGTATTTTTCTGCACACCTGTCCTACTATCGCGTAAAGGGTAGTTTACATGGATACAATCGGTTCTGTCAAATTATTTATTTAATTACTTAATATAAGTACTCAATGAAAACTCATACAATTTACTAAACTACTTAAATATAGCGAGATTAGACACATCAAGCGATATTTAATCTTAAAACGCACATTTTTGTAAAGAGGGGCGAGCTAGGATTTAATCCCGAACTCCGGTAGTGAGAGGATGAATAAAAAACCGCTAGGCTATCACTGCTTTGTTTAACATTCAGAATGTAGAACATTCTACTTTAACGTGGAGAACTTTTGTAAGTATGCCCTTTTTCACTCTATTTATACATATATTTGTCTGAGATATTAACATCGCTAATAGTATAATAAACCCTACACAAAAATTAAACCATCCCGAAAACAATGCACCATTTAAATATCTTTTTTCGAAGCAAAACAAACAAAGATTAGGATTCTGTAACTAAATCCAAAAACAGATTTTATTGCAACATTTGCAAAACATTAAAAACACGTTTTATTGTTCACGTCTGGCTAATTATTTGAAGCTTAAACCCTAGGACCGCAGGAGTTTACAAGTTTAACGCTCGACCGAACTTGGGATTTCAAGGCTTTGTGGAATATCACGACAACACAAACGACTGAATGTTCTAAATAAATTAAACTTTATAGAAAAACATCAAACTAAGCTAGTGGACGTTCAATGCTATATCATCATCATCCTGATGCATTTCAACATTGTTTGACATCGATCTCGCCTCGTTATGAGAAGGGGTGATGCCAATGTGTGGCACCGGGTTTGCCGACTGCACGCGGCTCAGCAAACATTGCGCAGAACTGCAAAGAGAGCAAGCTGCCTTACGATATTGTTTTTCAGAGTTACGTAACATCACGTCTGTAATGCCTAAAACAGACGAGTGCAGTACACTGCAACGTTTCACCAGTTACGTTTACATCCCGCCAAAGAAGAGGCTGTAAATCTATTGCCATGTACCGGTCACAAATCCAGGCTCCGTGCCACTACTAGAAATTTTAACCAGAAATTCTAGTCAGAAAAATCCAATAAAACTGACCCGGATTTGAATATAGGACCTGACGATCGACAATCGACAATCGTGCGACAACTTGTCTAATGAGGCAGTCTACAGAGATAGGAGTACTACCAGTAATATTTAGTCTTATAACACGCATTATTTTCAATACTAAACAAACATTGATCAGTTCTGTACAATTCCTTGCAAATAGCTGGTGTAAACCAACCCTAATACAAGTATCGGCATACTCGCGTATTTTATTACTATCGGGGCGATACTGCGTTTTACAGCGTGATTGCTTGCCGCACCGCTAACCCATTTTTCCCAATACCCGCTAACTGCACCTTCATTTACAGGGTTCCCCATCTATAGTATACCTACTATATGTCATACATTATAATAATAAATTAGTAATAACGAAAGTACTAACATTAACTAAGTAGTGATAACTATGTAATTAAAAATTCTAACATCCACATAGGAGGTTTTGTAGTTTGAACGTTTGGCACGCATATCTAACGCTAGAAGCCGACGTCAATTTTTACTTAATGTGGCCGCAAAAAAAAATGTCGTTATCCTGTACGTTTTATGTGGTATTCAAAGTTTCCCAAGCCTTCCAGAAAACAATGATATACTTTTATATAGAAAAACTAGGCTATCAATCGTTAATATTGCAATATTTTATTTGACTGTATCTCGTAATAAGTCTATTTGGCAATAGGCTCACACCCTTTTCCATAGTAGGACTTAAAAGTAACTGGTGTAATGTCAGTGTATTAGTTTCCTTCACCTTCCTCTTCGGGGATTACTGGCGTGATGTTACATATTTTATAAATGTATTATTATCATCGTAGTACTATCAGGAAACAGGTCTGGAATGTGTCAACCATAAGCGTCTTTATATTCTTACCATTCCTAACTTATCTTGAAGTACCACTTATTTATAGTTATCTGGCGTTGTTTCCGTTCAAAATAATATTAACGATCAAAATAATATTAACTGATCCTGTGCTCATTGTATCAGTCATATGATAACTAATATTATTTTCGTCCTTCAGAAAATACGTTAAACAATTCTAACCCGATCATGCAATACATAAAATTAAAAGGGTCGACGACATTGTCAAGAACGTTTTAACGGCTGTCAGATTTGAGGAAATTCGTGCAGAAATAGCGTAATGCTGCATATACGCGTCTGACCTCTCGTAAATGTAAGATGAAATCTGTGCCCTTAATGTCAGGCGGCTGTTCACTAATATCGGCGGTACGGAACGGCTCGGTACGAGACACTAATGCGCGATGCGCTCCAACTAGTTGTCCCCGAGGGCTAAATGTAGCAGCACATGTTAGATGTTATTCCGGCTTGAATGGTGTAGTACATGTGGTCTTAACGTTTGAAATTCTAAAACATGTGACATGTCAATCCGCTCTACAGACAGAACGGGGCACCTAAAATCTTAGTCAATATTCAATTTTGTTTTTCTTTAAATGTTAACAATAATGGTAATTATGACATGAAGTGAATTTATTAAATTTGGTTCGTATTTTTAGTTAAAAAGCAATATTTTATTTTATTATTTGTTACTCATGATGTCCGAATTCCGATACAAACGTCCGTAATTGATTTCAATAAAAAATATAATTTCCCATGAATTTACTGCAGCAAAGTGAACGGAGTGATTTTGATGTGAAAACCTAACAGGCAAAGAGTCAGAGTTAGTTTCGCGTTTATAATATCAGCACGGATTTACCGAAACTGTTCACCAGTGCGTGAAATTAGGACGGGAATGGAAAACAAGCTAAGATTAATGATTAACATTCACGAAGACAATAATCATTGTTGAACCATTTTCTTGGCCTAAATACGAGTATCTCAGTGACTTGGCACACCCGATTCCACTGGAGCATTTTATACAACAATCACTCTTCTGTTACTTATTTCGAACTAAATGATAAATTTGAAAATATTAGGTGGGCTTATACAACTGTTTCTCACAAAGTAATTTTGTTGTACGGAATTGTGTGGTGAGTATACCGCAGTACTGTAAAGGGATTTTACATCGTTCTCGGGGGTAATGATGCATCTGATACGGACTTCAGGGAATGATTTTGTTGTATGTAAGACATGGTTAAACTGCTGCAAACTGCACGATCGTTAAACTACTTCAAGTCCTATCGAAGTTCATCAGTCAACAGTTGTGACAAAACAGAACGGTATAGGTACTCCGTGGAAATTATTTGCTATCATGATAGATCTCAGATCTTCTAGAAAATTCAGTATCACTTGAGATAGAGGCAGTGTTTTCAATTCACATAACCTAATCATCTATATTATCTACAGACAGTTATAAAAAAAAGGTATTCTAAGGTAGTTTTGAGGCGCTATGATATGGGGATTTTTAAGAAAAGCGTGAAAAAATCTTTTAAAGCCAAGCTATTGGCAATTCCTCTGGTGTTGCACATATTCATAGGCGACGGTATATAGTTTATAAACTAAACCGAGTAATAAAATAAACATACTACCCAAAATATCAATAATATATAATAAACAAAGTGGATTTTAAATTGACACCAAAATCAGTTTTATAAAATTATTAATTGGCGACCATATCAATTTACAGCTAAGTTAAATGATGCATATAAAATATTCGCAGAATAACTAGAGAGCTTCAGTGCCAACTCAATTTCGGCAAGTGGGACACGCTATTAAAAAATAGCTTGGCTTCCATAGTGTATTGTACTGACATTGAGGATTTGGTTGATTCATTGAATAAACTGAATTCTAAATTCGAGTTACTTTTTTATCATTATCATTACATCGCCACGACATAGAATACTTAGTGTTAAAAGTAAATGTATATGTCCTTACAAACCTGACTTTACATAACTTCTACATTCCTCTACAGTTGAGGTACAGATTTTTTTACATTTTTTATGTTATGAATTTAATAGCGAATTAACATATTACCTATTGATTTTTATGTTTCGAAGAGACATTCTAATTGAGAGCTGTTGGAGACGAATTTCTAACTGTAATAATCAGTTAGAATACCGTTTCTTAGCATCTGACCGGCTTTCATACAAGACGTTTAAATTTGAAACATACAGCAATTAATGTCGTTTCATTGTTAACATCCTATCTCAGTCCACTACTGGATATAGACCTTATTTATACCGATTTAAATACATACAAAGGGAAAGCTTTTACACAAGAAGTCTACATAAAAATACCTACTTCTTTTAAAAACTGAGGGAAATTAGTGGCAAATAATAAAAACATGAGGCAGTGAAATGAAAAAAATCGTTAGGCGTAACAGCTTACCATCAAAACCATTAATATATAAAGAGCGAATGAATGAAAGACACCCGAAGAATATTTCAAAAGTACAGCCTTTGAAACGCTCAGTGGAGCATTAAAGGTTCAAAAAACCGTTTTCCTTTAGGGTACTGGTAATGATCACTCATAAAACACAACACAAATTTGAGACGAAATTATTGAAAAATACTGACTAGATGCTGTCTTACACATTGCCACTGCCATTGTTGGAAAGCTCAAATGATTTTCAGCTAACGTTATAAATACTTACGTTTGATTAGCAGATCTTTAAGAATTCTATGCAATTTAAAGTTTTATTTTCACATTCGCGCATGTTGCCCCATGACTTTACTCTTGATATACAAAAGTTCTTCGAAATCATTATGAAACACATAAATAAATATTTATAATAATAACGTACCTCTACGTTTTGGTGAAACTATACATGAGCCTGATGATACCATACAACTCGTAGTAAACGTTGTTACATTGGTATATTATCTGTAACAAATAAATAATTATATTAATAAATAATATAAAAATGTACGCCTTCATCCTCCGTCGAGTGGCTACAAGTGACTGCTGATCGAGAGATCCTAGGTTCAAATGCCTAGCGGTTACTAACTGACATTATTTAGCAGTGATTCGGAGTCTCGATTTATGCCCGGTGTATGGCAATAGACTCTCATAAGCCAGAAAGGGACTTACGTTAAATTTTCACTTAACACAAGAAATGTCTACTGCAATTATCTGCAACAAAACAACAACGTCTTCAGGAATTACTTGAATGAGTTTAAAGAATAATAAAACGGATATACGATGAGGGATGGGAAATAGGTCGGATACTTGTCAATAGGAAAGTCAGAAAGCTTTAAACCTGACATGCTTGGAGAAAGTTATTGATGAATGTATAAAAACAGGGCAGATCTGTAAGGATAGAAACTTTTAACAATTTTCTAAACAAATAAAACTCGATTCAAAGCTAAGAATGCCACACTCGAAAAGAAATCGGCAGCTTATTTTAAAACACATGTAGTGTACGAGTAGGTACAGGTGATACAAACAAACTATCGACTTCAATCTGATCTCTGAACAATGCTCCCACAGAAGTAGGAAAAAGGAAAAATCTCGAACACACTCGATACGTCTCGGGGGATAGAAACTGCGAACAACAATGGACGTACCTACATTTCACTTCTTAAATTTTTAGATAGCTCTTTCAAAAACAGCGATACTAACATCTGATTCTATTTGTGTTATTTTGCAAATACTACAACATATTCTGTTATTTACAATAATAACAGGTTATGCATTTGAATTTCAATTTTTAGAATGAATATAACGTCTTGGTAAAATGGTAAATTGACTGCCTCGTTGGTCGTGTTGGTTGCAAGTGCGACTGCCGATCGGGAGGTCCTGGGTTCGATTCCCGGGTCGGGCACTACAAAAAATCTAATTTGGATTTTCTAGTAGTGGCTCGGAGTCTGGATATGTGCTTGATGCATGACAGTAGGCTCACCACCTATTCCATAGTGGGACCTAAAAACGTAACTGGTGAAACATGGGAATGTTCTACATTCCTCTGCCTACCTTTTCTTCAATTACAGGCGTGATTTACGTTTTTTAAAATGAGGAATCTTACTTAACTGGAGATTTAAAAATGCACAGAATCAATTAAAATGAAGTCACCTAGCGTAAGCTTATGTCTACCCATAAACCTGCAAAGACTGATGATTAAATCAACGCAGAAAGAGGAGAACGTCGTTACATTTCATCTTTATTATAGAAACAGAGATTTTTAGTTAACCTTATTCAGAGATAGGTTTCTTGATACGAGTATCTGCGATTACTCAATAATACCAGACTTCTTATTGAAAGCTCTTAAATTATACAGTAAATGTGATATTCGTGCTTAAAGCGATAGGCCTATTAAAAATTAAAGATTTTAACTCCTTTTAGACGACTTTGAGCCAATAAGTACAACGTTAGTTATTACATCTGCAGCGCCATGACTCCTATAGTCCTTATACTCAATACTTAATTTGTTTTTGAATTTTTGAAGCAATTATCTGAAAAACTTAATAAACAGAAAATGTGGAAAACAAAACCGCGGACCAATGTGTAAACAGTTATCAATGATCAGATTTTGATAACTATTGGGGATACGTACTTATTACTTTTTTTTATTGTATCGAATTTTTTAAATATATTGAAAACAAATTATAATGAAAACAAAAAATCAAACCTACAAATATTGTTCCGTAAAGAGCAGATTATTTTATCAACCCAAAAGAAGGTTTATGATTTTAGCTGCCATGTATGAATGCTTGCCATGCCATGAATGCCCATGCATTCAAAGAAGTATTGTGATTGAAGCAGGATAAGGCACCATACGTCCATGGCCACTCTCTGAACACCACTACGTCTACGTATAAAATTACGAGTATAATATGCGTGTAAGTTATCTAATAATGAAATGATAAATATTGAACGATTTATACATAAGAATTTCAAACAAGTATACATTTTGTTTCCAATTTTCAGAGCGCAATTTTTGCTCAGTCGGGTTCTAGTTTTAATAGCTTTGAACCTTATTGTTTTACTTTTGAAATTTTCAAATTTAGGTAAGCTTAGAACATACATTTCAACGTATCCAACAAATTTTCGAATCAGTTTAAATTTAAACTTACTTCTGCTCCACGGAGAGGTGTTTGAACTATGTATGTAGGATAAATAAATCTAATTCAGCCAACTTTCACCTTGTTACGTACGTGGTACGACAGTTTCAACTCCGCTGAGACAAAACGACCCAAGTCGGGATTTTCCTCTTGCCTCCAAATACTTGGCGTACTGGTAACAATTGAGAGATCGATTACAAAAACTATACGACGTATTAAAATGTCAAATGTTGTAGCGCGTTGCGTATGTAGGTATACTAAAAATATTCCATTTATATATTGACAAAGCTCAGATTTTAATACATTTATTCATAATTTCTCACATCACATTTTAAAATCACCTATTTGATTAGTACTTTAAAACATACCTTTTAAAATATAATTAAAAATTTAAAACGTAACATCACGCCTGTAATCCCCAAAGAGGTAGGCAGAGGAATGTAGAACACTCCCACGTTTCACCAGTTA
>DWDU01000294.1:0-20397 GCA_018245575.1 Jemadia suekentonmiller | reverse complement strand
GAATCGACACATCCGGATAAATCACTAAGTTGTCACTTCTATTTCATTTTAATATTTAATGTTATATACTATATTTAATTGACTGCCTCATTGGTCGTGTTAGTTGCAAGCGCGACTACTGATCAAAAGGTCCTGGGTTCAAAAGCCGGGTCGGACACTAATTGATTTTTCTAATTTAGATTTTCTATTAGTGGCTCGGAGTCTTGATACGTGCCCGGTGTATGGCAATAGACTCACCACGACACAAATTCCATGGTAGGACGTAAAAGTAATTGATAAAACGTAGGACTGTACTTCACTCCTCTGCCTACCTCTTCAGGGATTACAAGCGTGATAAGACATTTATATTTATAATATTATATATAATATGAATAATAGTAACTGAATACAAGTATTTTTGTTTAGATTGACGTTGATTGATAAAGCTCCTGTCCCTTCGTCATCTCGTCAAGTGTCAGGAGATCTCGAAAAACGGAGGTAAACATTTCTATTTCGGAAAGCATTTTATGAATGAGAACCCAAATTTCATACAAAAAAAACGTATTTGATTAAAGTAATTTCAGCACAATATAACAATTCAATTCAAATTCTGGGAAAATAACAGATATTTCTTCTAAACCAACTACTTTTCATGTCACTTGTCTTAGTCATATCTGTTCATAGAAAATTAATTAGTTACAAATACATAGTAATTTCAAATGAACAAAAAAGATATCTCTGCTCTTATCACAACGACACTGTGTATGTTTAAAGATTTGCATATCAAACCTAATGGAATGTCATTACTTTTATTCGTAGTCATTATTGTAATCAGTACGATACTAAAGCCGGGGAGAAAGCTCATATTGATCAGCCGAAATATATCTAGGCTCTCACATCTAGGTTCCGAGCCACTAGTAGAAAATACAATTTAGAAAAGTCCAATAGCGCCCGACCTGGTATTTGAACCCATGACCTCTCGATCGGCACTCGATCTTATAACCAACAAGACAGTCAGTCCGTGAGGATAACGATAATATTGTGTGGAACTGTCAAGAACGGAGTTTCTTTAAACCATATAAGCTGAAATCCAAACAACTGCATTATCACTGAGAATAATCTAATTAAGTTATAACCCACGCATTTTTGTACGAGACATTGTCTGGGTACCGAATAGCGCAACATGTAATCCTAGGAAAAATATAGTGTCTATTTTGAAGAATACTCAAGTAGGTCCCTTAAGTGGGAACCCCCGGCCAGAACCGCAAGAAATATCACAAGTGCGACACCAAATTTCATTCAAACACCAAATGAATTCGCCCCCATTTGCATCGGAGGAGAAATGGTCGGGGTTCTAATCCAATATCAAAGTACATCCTGAACGTCTGGTGAATATTGTGAAGGGGAACTGAAAATCGCTTCTTTAGACCTGTAAATAACATTTTCAGGTGCGCCGTAAAAATATATAAGTCCCGAAACATGTGTCGTTACCCCGAAGTTATACATGGATGTAAACCGAGGTCTTATGGTACTGGACGTGACATGAATATACATATAACGAATCAACACATTTCGTTGTATGAATAATGAATAAAAGCTCATTTATTTTTACTTGTATGTATATGAACGGACCATATAGTCCGTTTATATTTCCTGTACAATGGCTCACATGTTCTCATACACACAAACAAACAATTCAACGTATGTGTGTATATATGTATGTAGAACTCAGACTGGAACATCAAACTCTTTATCCAACGTAGTGACATGGCGGCCAACGTGCTAGATTGTAAGGAGGAAAATCATAGAAATACTCGCTTTATTAAATTGCTAACGAGGTGTAATTTTTAATGATATTATATAACATTGCTTACTGACGGTAGTCGCACTTTTAGATTACTAAATTAATACTATTTTAAATATGTAGCTAGCTTAATATCCTTTTTCCGTCCAACTGTTTGAAAATAGTTTTACCTCAACTGCACTAAGCCTTCGTGCGAATTGCGAAGTGCGAATTGGCGAAGGTTTCAGAGCTTTACAAGAACTCAGTATCTCGTAATGTAATAAAAAAAAATATTTAAAGATTAAAATTTACGTCTGATGTTGCTATGTTGGAACGCTGCAATTTGCATTGTATTGTATTATAATAAAGGTGTTTTAAACCGAGCTAATATTAACATACCAAAAAAATTATTCGAAGGGTTCCGCAAGAAGGAAATATATTTTTCAAAGATTACTTTATTCCTATACCCAGATATCTAAATCATACAGATATCTGTCAGTGCGCCCAACCAAGCACGCTCACCTGTCAAAACACGGCAATATGCACCTACGAATAATTTCAAAATATACTACCTACATATTATAGCCATGTCTCTTCTAGGCATTCTGTTTCGTTGGTTTGAGCCCGTTTTTTCTTGGGGTACGCGTCGACAGGAGACGATTGTATATTGACAAAGGAAACTGTATTAGACTTTTTTATGTTTACGCAAATAGCATTTATATTATTCTCCTTTGAAGCAATTGAGTTACAAATTCGTCTATCGGCCATTTGACGGATGGAAATTCGCAAAACGTTTATATATTAAATCCAAGGGAACCGGAAATTAT
This sequence comes from Jemadia suekentonmiller, assembly GCA_018245575.1. NCBI lineage: Eukaryota > Metazoa > Arthropoda > Insecta > Lepidoptera > Hesperiidae > Jemadia > Jemadia suekentonmiller. The sequence continues at coordinate 17,808 of DWDU01000294.1, read as the reverse complement.
TTTCTGTGTTTACCATATGTGTGTCTTTCAACCTTACAATGTAACACAACGTAACATCACACCTGTAATCCACGAGCATGTAGACAGAGGAGTTTAGTAGAAATTTATGTTGCAGAGGAGTTTAGTACACATCCATGTTGCACTGGTTACGTTCACATCCCATTACAGAATAAGTGGTAAGCCTAACATTTCAACTAGACAATCGATGTTAGAAAAACCCAAAAGTACCTGACTCAGGAATCAAACCCAAGACCTTTTGATAGTCACTCGACGGACGAGGCAGGCAACCCGTGAAATCATTACAAATAATAGCCTCGAAATACATGCAATATTAACGTGGTCCCATATCACTAGGGATTAGTCATTCACGCAATAGCGAACTTCAACGTTTCAATGAATTATGACGTAATTCAAATTTACCAAACATTTCCATGCTTTTTAATACACATTAAAATATCACTATTATCCAACGATCATGTTTAAACTTACATCGTAAGGCTTTTTACACCCTAATACATAACATGTATCCATGTAAGGAATTAGTAAATGAAAAAGCGTCTCGAATATAGGCTCCAAATCTGAGGTTCACCACGCAGACGTAAATTGATTCATAAAATCTAATAAGAACTGTCGAGCGAAGAACTCTTGAAGCGCAAATTACCGAAGCATATATAACATTTATTAATCACATGAACTCGGGCTTCGCTCGTCAAAGTTTTTCGAAAAACATAAGATCATTAAATGTAATGAAATTCAACCAAAGAATGGAAACAAAATATACTGCCGCCATACCATTCGTGAGAGTTGGGAAGTGTAAAGTCACTTAGTGATATTAAATTTGAAATTCGAACATATGGAAAGTTACGGTATGTAAAAGACCCATTTGAACAACGGCAATTGGTCTCACATCTGGGAACGACGATTTAGGAATGTTTCTGTCAAAGGTTTCAAAACTGCATATTAGACCTCTGATGAGGAATAACTATTGTTATTTGACATACCATTTGAAGGATGGAAACGGCTATTGGAAGTGAACTTAGCAGCGTCGGGGTTGCTGAGTTGCTTAACTTTACCCATCCCTTCACTATACAAGCTGCATACTGATTACATTTTTCTTAGTACACCTGCCAGAAGCATGTTCATTATTATTTAAACAAAGTAACTATATTTATATTAATGTTTGTATACAAAATAAACCGTAGTCGTGCCGTGACCTACTTAAGTAACGTAATATGGCATGTTCGCCGACGCTAATATCGATGGATTACAGACTTTTCTACCAAATCGCGTGGCCGCTGCGATGAGGCGTGTGGATCAGCACCAGCGATCTCCTGAACAGTATACTGAAACGAGCAGTCATGGAACAACAACCGAATAAGTATCTACTACACTCGTTCCGTAGCCATATAAATTCATTATCATCCTCCGAGCGTATATCCTCGGTCACGTCGTCACACTGGTGTGTGAGGACCCAGGGTCTGCTTTCCGCCTCCCTCTAGCCCACTTCGCACGGTCTTCGGCACCCTTAATGGTGAATCTGTTGGCACGCCTGTCATCCTTTATGACATCCAACCAGCGTTTCTTGGGCCTAAACCGTTTATATTAGTTGTGCACATAACACTACCATGTTATTAGAGCAACAGAACCCACAAAGGTATTGTTTTAATTAAATAACTATTGTAAAGAAACACTACTGGATACCCTTTATTAAGAATAATTATTTGCTAACACTTGTACACTGCATTAATAATTACTACATAGTAATGCGCCTGTACTTAGCCAAGAGGCTCGGTACGAGAGTGTCATTGGCTCGGCGTAGCCCCAACAAAAAGGTTCCTTGCACGAGTTCCGAATGCACTGACATACGTCACCGTGACGTCACCTGCAGGCAATACGCCACCTAGCGAGGACGAGAATGGTATTAATACCGGATGTGCCAATATACGTCACGGTAATATCACGACATTACCAGAGAACCAGCACGCCATCTAGCGACAATAACACTATTGATTATTAAGTAAACAGATAATTGTCACCCTTGCGATTGTGTACGCAATAGTTTGAAAGCCGGTGCCACGTATTCGAACACAATCAATTAACCTAGCGGATTATTGCCAAACGTAGACAACGCTTTGTGATATTAAATCCAATTGGTTCGTATTCAGCAATTATGATTAATTATCAGTTTGGTATTAGATTTCGGTCGCTTAACGATAGCTATATTTTAACAATCTTATTAAACAAATTATTTAACGTATGTTTTGGTTTTGCTATGTATAGTATAATACAAACAGGCTAATTTATATTAACAGAAGACCGTAGAAAGCGGGTTTTTTTGTTGAAATTTGTTTTTTAACCGTTTCATTAGCCGAAATGGCGTCTGCATTGTTTTAATATAATACGAATATTAATACACATATTGTGTGACAGTACGAATATAATCGGTATTGTTCACTTTCTAAATTGGTTACTATTGTGGATTGTGATAGTCGCTTCTAGTATTCATTAACCAGAAACAACCTCCTTTAAACCAACACATACAATTATTTTAATACTGGTATTGTGACAGGTACAGAGTCAGACAAACCGTCAGACAAACATGTTTTAACACCCGAGATATCAACTACAGAAAGATAACGAGACGAAACAAGAACGAAACGGTAGAAGGAATAATTGATGCAAATAGTTAGTTATTAGTACATTTATGTATATTCTTAGTTCCTCAAATAAACTTTAAGTAGCTTATCTGATTCCATTTGCATATCACACGAGGCATTTATAAGGCGCACACGACACATGTAATCAAAACGAGGTGAATAGTAAGAAAGGCAGTTTATTATGATGCCTGCGTATTTTTAATTGAATGCCGGTTATTCATAACACCCGATAGACGACGCTATTAAGTAATATTGTAGTTTTCTTATATATTTAAAACCAGGGGGAATTCATTTATAAAATTAAATGTCAAAAATACATTCAAATGTAGTTAAATAATTATGTAGAATCATTTCAACTTATAGGATATCATATTTATTTCATAGATCGAACACAATTATTTAATAATTTTAAATTTAATTTTGATAACATATTAAGCTAATGTTCCGGGCAACCGGTCTTCTCTTGTTATTAATTATGAAGACAGAATGACTCCTTTATTTTTACAATTTATCTATTAAGTTGTTAAAAATGCAATGCATACAAGTTAGGAGCTAAAATGGAAACACGCGATGAGATTAACAAGATTTTAAATAGAACTCAAATGCAATTCTCATCTCAAACATATCTTTAATGTGTCTATTGTAAAGGCAACAGTGCACACACATTTACCAAATAAAATCAGTCAAACTTCGACCTTATGCACTAAGATATAAGTATCACGTGATAATCTTGTGTAATTCCTACAATTCGTATATCAGCATTCAAAGAATTTTGTATCTTATGTACAAGTGTTAAAGTCTAACAGAGACGCCTTTGTTAATTGGATTAGGTCCAATTAACTGTACAGTTAACAATTGTATGTGCGATGTTTGTTTAGGAGCTAATCTAATTGATAAATGTGCGGATTTGAGTTAATTGTGTGATTTTGGGGTCCGGCATTCGACTTTGTGTCTTCGGTTTTGTGGTGTGTAACACACATGGAACGGGAGTGTTTGCGGTTCGTTTTAGAATGAAAATGTGTATTTTTCGTGTGTGTGAGTGTTGACCAAATCTCGCCGGTTGTAAAAAAACCTGATAAAAACTCTTGTTTCGCTGTTAGGAGCTTTGTACAGCAGTTATTATATCGTGTAACCCTCATCCTCATCAACCTTTTATCGCTTCGCTGTTGAACATAGAATTCGCAGAATGAGAAGAGTATTTACAATACACAACACTACATAGAATTTACTATAGATACGATTACTAGACAGGCCCTTTTCCGGAAATGCATTTTGAAATGATGTAAGTATATTCATGAATACATAGTTAACAATTGGACAATTCATTAATATATGTTTTTTCATGAATGTTAAAAGAAGATTTTTATTCTAGTCCATTATATGTTCATCAATTAGAAAATACATTTACCAAATAAATATTTGCAAAATCGGTGCGCGATTAAACCGCCAAGGAAATGAATCAAATCAAACATTTTATCTCCAGATGTAGCCGCGGTTCTATCTCATCTACTCACTATTATTGGAAGCTGCACAAAAAATACAATGAAATCAGTTCATATTTTACTAAAACGCTTCGAGTTTCCGCAAAGAGTTAGATGTCTAAATCTCTTTGAAGAGATTAAAGGTAAACGCAATCTAGATGGGAAGTAACATGTTTCATATGTAACATAACATACGTAACATGTTCCATCATTTTTCTTTATTAAAATAAGCACATATAATTCAGTGTTTCGGATCGATTGAAGTTTAGAAAAAGATTGTTTTTTTAATAGATTCACCAACTAATCTCACTCAGTGGGACGTTGACGTAACTGATGAAAAGCGGAAGTGTACTACACTCCTCTGCCCACCTCTTCCGGGATTACAGGTGTAATGTTATGTATGCTTTTTTTAATGATATAAGGGTTTCCATCGTCGTCATTACCATCAAACCTTTGATTGTTATTGAATAGCTTAAGGCCATCGTCTGCCACGCTAAAAAATTTCAGGGTAAAAGAATTTGCATGCCTTAGAGAATATAAGGCGAATTTTAAGCCGTGCAGCTTCCCGCACAATGTTCCTCTTTAAATTTACTATATGAAATAATGTTTGAACTATCCTAAAATATTAAAGTACAGTATAGAATCATTAACGTACCAAGTTATAGTCGACTGATTTGAACAAAATGAATTTTTAATATATGATAATGTTAAATTTAATAACATAATATTGTTATTAATAGAAACACTTAAGAGTAGCCTATAATATCAGATGAACACCTCTATATCATCGCTAATTTGATCTGTAATCAATTCAGAATTGGGAGTCAAGCGACTGGCCTTTATTCCTTTTTGAATACAGTTTCGAGCGTTGCGGAGTGGATCTGTTACCCAATTTAATTGCATTTTGCGATGACTTGTTACTAATCATGTTCCCCTCAGTGATATTCTAGTTTAATTCATTTATATTTTAATTATGAGAATGTCGTACAGCTTTTTAAGAATGCTATACGTACAGTGAAATGTGCATTTTGGCAAAGTTGAAGTTTATGAAAACAAAAGGGCACAAATAAAAAATTTTAATTATTATAATGATAACTCTAAAATGGGAACCTATTAGTTTTCAACTTTAAAGTTGTAAAATATTACCACCCAATTTCGACTTCTGTGTGACCGTTAGTCAATAGATGAAATCATTATGTACATTTTCATTTCAGTCATTAATAATTTAAATTTACTATTTTATTTTAATGAAAAACGTTAACAATTTTCATAAACACTCCTTATTTGAATCATAGTTATATCGTCCAGGTGATACTCGTTGTGTTAATACAAATAAATGGCAAATCGAATATAACATGGACAACACTGTGGAACAGATACTCGTAATCATCAGCACACGACAAATTGACTACCCTTTGATCTTTGACCGTTACTGATTCAATTTTCCATAATGACACCAGTGCTCATAAAGAGTGGATTAGAAAATGGGTCCCGCGACAAAAACATGTTTTGTGTTAAGTTTTTATACAGTTGTATTAATAGGTTATGTAAATATATCTCAACATGAATGATTCTGTTCATTTATCATATTGAGTTTTCATACGCTTGTTTTAAATAGGTTATGTAAATTTATTTGAACATACATATATTATTCTGTTATTATATGCTTGTTTATATAGGTTATACAAATTTATTTCAACGTAATATATCATCATGAATATATAAAAGAAACTGATGATCACTGAAATACATGAAATCATTGATCACATCAGACAACACGGTTTAGAGGAAATTTAAAACATATTCCTTTTCTATTTGCTGAATACATATGTAATGTACATTTATGATTACAATTGTATCCGCTTCATAGTTTCAACCCCAAATCATCCCTTAACTGACTCAATTATCCACGCCAACCGTTTGCCGTTCTAAGCATGAAAACGAATGCTAATGACGACAATTATGAAACCATTACAGGCCCTTTGAAGGTTCACGATCAAATTAGCAGATCCAAAGAAAATGGGACATCAATATATTAAAATATCACTAAAACCACGCAACCTAAAACCATGTTTATGTCGTTAAGAGAAGAGCGAAAATAGCGTGCGTAATTAGGATAAATGGGACTATACCTTATAGATATATAGATAATCACACATTACAAATTTTAAGATTTCTGTTTAAGGTAATTTCGATCTTATACGTATAGGGAAAAGGTTGATGTGTATTGATCTAGTACGTTGCCTTTACATGGTCGTCATTTAATGATGTCGTGGACGGTGCGCTTTGATCTAGTTTGGAGTGCTTGGTCTAAATGACAACAAGAAGAGTAAAGAGATTCGTATTCCTGCTAATTTCTTTATTATTAATAATAAAATACTTATACTTAGATTGTGAAATGTGACCTGAGACATTTTTTGCGCGTGTACTAAAATAATTAATTTTTTTTTTCTTTTTTCACGTTCGTATGGGTCGATGTGGATAATTATTTTAATTTTGTTAGTTTGATAATCTAAATCAAAAACGATTCAGCTATATTGACGAGTAGTATATTATACGAGTAGTATTATAGAGTAATGTATCTACTCTGTACGCACTATTCTGTATACGTCTTCAGGAATTACAGGCATGATAAGACCGTTGTAAAATTATTTTATCCTTCTAAATATAACTGTAACATACGTAATATCACGTCTGTAATCCTCGAAGAGGTGGGCATAGGAATGTACAACACTCCCACGTTTCACCAGTTACGTTAACGTCACACTGTAGAATAGGTGGTGAGCCTAGTTCCTTACACCATCCAGACTCCGAGCCACTACTAGAAAACCTGAATTAGAAAAATTTTGTAGTGCTCGAGCCGATAATTGAACCCAGGACCTCCCGATCGGCAGTCGCACTTGCAACCTACAAGACCAACGAGGCAGTGATATATTTAATCTAAATATCGTCGATTTCATTTATCCATTCTCTCGTCACTCGCACCAAACCAGAACAGCGAAACTTGCCAGCGCTGTGCGCGCGAGCGTCAAAGGAGCAAAACTCGAGTTTAACTTCGCTCGTAACGAGATTCTTTCAGATAACTTTCTTTTCATAATGAAAACGTATAATACTGTTTATAGAATATTTTCGTATCACCGAGATCTTGCGGTAATGTAAGGAGGTGTGAGTAGTCTTTTTACAGTAAATTGCCAGCTAGTGTATTTTTTAATTTGCTACCGTCGAATTATTTTACGAAGAAGGCTCAAGAAATATGATGTATCAGACATAATGTTAAGGAGTTATTTCTTTTTGGGATAATTAGATACTTAACCTAACGACTGTAATCCCTTAAGAGGTACGAAAATAAGTGTTTCCCAATCCCACGTTTCACCAGTTATGTTTACATCAACAGGTGATGGGCCTATTGCCATACACCAGTCTCCGAGCACTAGATCCATCAAATTCCCATTCACTACTAGGAAATCTAAGTTAAAAAATACCAATAGTGCCCGACACGGAATTTGAATCCAAGACCTCCCGATCAGCAGTAGCGCTTGCAACCAACACGACCAACGAGGCATTCACTGAATGAGTAAATATTATCATCATGATTATCATGATGAATCATCAAATATTATCAAAAAAAACTAAACAGGGTTAAAACACATGACAGATTATTTGACTATAAGTCCATATCTCTAGCTACCTGTAAAGAATCACTGTATATGATGCACCAGATGCTGTCTCGCGCGTACAAAAGATACGCACGCCCAAAAATTCGGTCTGAAAAGGATTACAGTAATCGAAAATGACGACCACCAAAACGTGTAGTAGACACATATTGTTTAGTTCCGATATAATTTTAAAAATACGTAATCAAAGCATTTAATTACAAGAGATAAAATTATAAAAAAATAATATTAAAAAATTAGGATCGGATTTTTTTTTTAAATCCCGTTAGCCAACAATCACTGTTATATATTTTTATCCTTAGAGTCTATTCAAGAACTTCATGTTTCTTCATAAGTATTCAACAACACATTCCTTGCGAAAATCATAAATAAATAAGGAGTTTCGAGTATGAATCCCATCAATTGCAAATCGTATTACTCTCTTCGTTAATTGCTAGCAGCGCCCTAACAGGCCAGTTTCAAAACTTTATCTCTATATACCCTCCCAACCAAAATGCTATTAATCAGAAAACTACAACTACTAAAGAACTCCTAACGAGATTCTCCCAAAGTTTCTTCTCATAAATTAATACATGTTATCAGTCTTGATTGTGTTTATTATATATTTTATCGAAATCATTACAAATATTGATAGATATGACGATTTCCTTTTTGTTTGTTTTATTTGTTAATATTAAGTTTACTATTGTAGAGACTATGTTGATAAATTATTATCAAATAGCCATCATTGATATAACTACTTCCAACACCTACACATCTAGAACTAATCAGATAATCTTTAGTTTATATACGTAAATATATAGCCGTAACATAATATGCATATGAATATGTGTATAGGGCTAGAAACAATTGGCTAGCACTAGAGTAGCACTCACATCTGTAATACTTAGATAGGTATTATTATGTAATGTAAATGGCAGAATCGGAATGCTTTTTCAAAATATTCAACACACTCATCGTGAACTATTTCATAATGCGAATGGTGGAGGCAGAGTAGCTAAGCCATTTCTACTTCTGATGAAATACATTCCACATAGTGATCTCAATTGATCAGAGCCAATGTTGCATTATAAAAAACTCAGTAGCTCATTACTTCAACTCCGGTTCGGCCATTTGCAATTCAAACAAGCGCAGTTAAAGAAACGAATATTAAATATGATCAGTTGCCGAGCAATTTACATGCAAATACACATTCCGATCACTACGTATTTCGTTTGCGCACTGCACCTTAGAATCGACGCGTTTCCATATTACTTCGTTTTAATAATATTATTTTCAGTCCGGACGTTGGATTTAATTTGTGACGCACATCTCTTATTTTAAGATGCATTCCTGTGTTTATAATATAGCATAGCACTTGCGGTGACGCTCAAAGAAAACGTCGCGAGGAAATCTATAGATAATGTGATTACTAATAGTGGATAATTAAGTATTTTTTTGGAAACAGTTTATTATTCTGATAGAATTACGCCAACTCTAATCTATAAATTACTTCTTAAAAATTAGAATTCTCAGTGTACTCTGAAAACACCATTTTCACACAAATTCGAGTACGGATTAATAGATACAGGCTAGTCACAGATGTCTGAATTAGAGTTTCACATATTTTAATTTGTTTGTACGATCTAAATTCAGGACCTAGTGGATAATTAGAATTATTTCACAAATTGTATTAGGTCCTAATGCTGTAATTATTATTATTAAAGCTAAGACTTTAAATATTACTATTTAAGAAATGTTAGTCACACAATAAAAAGGACATGTGAAAGTATGTAATTGTGTTAATATTTTAAAAGCAGCGTTTAAGGAACCCAGTGCGTCAAAAACCCCAGCGGCCACCCTCAAAGAGATTATTAAGTTTTGGCCTCATTTGCATCTACCATTGCATTGATTTGCAATATCCATTCGCTAAATTCGCATTGCGAAACCCATCTACAGTGACCCCTTTTGATGCATTTTTAAAACTACCCTCGAGTAATATTATCCGATGTAAAAGTAATTGTATTTATTTTGCAATCATATCTATTCAATTTTATAGAATTTTATTGTCACCGTTGGATACCGATCTTCTCTAGGAATCGGAAAGATTAAACTCATATATAACCACACTAGCCCGGTACGAGATAACGTATTTCAGTCAAGAACTAGCGAACGCAAACACTAGCACACGTCGTGAAGTAAGTACGCCAACGTCAACAAATATGAAGTCAACTGACAGGCTTGGAACTCCACGCCCGCGAGGTGGAAAAATAAAATCCGAATCATTACATCAATATTTATTGTATCTCGAATTCCTTAAATAAACGAATTATGTTGTTTCTCAACATTACCACCTTAATAAGGCTAATTTTCGTTAAAACCCATGTAAAATAAAACGCAATATGTCTGGCTTTAATGTATTTAACCCTTAACCATATTACCTGGGGCCTTTTTACCATCCCGATATCTTCCGAATGTAACATTAATTACAAATACATGTATGTAATCGAATCATCCAACGAGTTGATCCTTCCCCAAATTGGACATGTGTTCCTGCCCTAAATTGGATTGGGGCCTTTTTATAAATCGTTGCCAGAACGTTTTCCGTGAGATGAAAGGACGTATTTCTCTAAGGATTTTATTAGATAGATAAATTTAATAAATTTGTGGCTTAGCTTGTTAATAGTTATAAACGATATTTTAATAGACACAGACAGTCAGCTCTTAAATGAGTGACCGTGACTAGCAAATTATGGTAAGTAACTGTAAGCATGGCAAATTGGAATGGCAGCAGGCAGTGCAGTGGTTAGTGAACCTGACTCTTGCGCCGAGGTTGACCGTTTCAATTCCCACTCAGAATATATATTTGTGTGATGTGCACAAGTTTTTATGTGATTGGGTGCAAAAAAATCTGGTTACCATAACACAAGCCGTCTTGATGCTTGCTTGAGGATCACAAGGCTTTGTTCAGAAATGTCCCAAGATATTATTATTATTGTAAAGTTACTTACAACACACAAAAGTACATACACGCTCACATTACCTACTCAGTAGAATTTTGTCGAACACTGGTGATCAACAGATCATATTTTGTAAAAGTCATTAGATCATATAGACTACCACCCCGTCTAGACTCGTATCCATTGGTGGAACTTTAAAAGAGCTCAAGATATATTGATTTACTAAACTAAATACAGTAATTAAATATTTCACAGAATGATTTGTCATATCTTAGATGAAAAAAAGGCTCTTTAAACCATGTGGTGATAGGTCATGTGGCCATAGCTAAAAGGATGCAATATGTTCACACATTTTAATGTTTTGAAATTAATTTGATATTATAGTATTTTAAAAAGTTAAATGAAAATATTATCACTTAGAAACAAACATGACTTCGGATGGTAAGTACAAAATATTCGAAAGCTACAGTCGAAATATATTCATTTTATTTCACATTTCCATCTATTTAGTTGAGCGACGATTAAAGCCCTAATTTCCAGTCCAGCAGTTACAATTCTCTTTAACAAATGGTTTATAATTGGTCCTGAAATTTCAGCTTCGTCCCGACAGTACCGCGGGCACATTGGAACTCGAGTAGGACTTACATCTCACGAAATAAATCGTTTTTATTTTGCATGTCATTTTAATCGGATATAAGCATACGAAGCTGATCACCAATTAATTGTATGTGTCTATTATGGTTTATGGTTTTCTACATTCCTCTGCCTACCTCTTCGGGGATTAAAGGCGTGATGTTTATATTAGGTTTATTTATGGTTTTACATAAATATATTTGTATTATTTTATATTGTTTATGTAATCGTTCTAGAAAGTTTGAAATATATAATTACGTATGTACATTTGATCATTTCACACTGCCACCTGATTGCAAAATGAGCAGCGCTTGTGTTATAGTAACCAGACGACTAACAAACTACACATACATATATGTATAAGTATATATAAATATAAAGATTTTTTTTTACATCATGACACATCGCAACCTCGATTTAGCAGTCAGATTTACTAACCACTGCATGAACAAGCTAGTCAAATTACATATTACAAAGAAAGAAGAAAATAAAGACTACTAACTACTATTAAAACGTAATAATATATTAAAACAAACTATTGACATGTATATATATAATTTACGGAACACAACACACGACTTAATGGTATTTTTGTTTATAAAAGTACCTACTCGTAATTTTAAAACAAACTATTTGGAAAAAGTGTCACGTGGCCCGCGGCGGAGACTCACGCCGTGTAAACCATTAAAACTTTTAAAGGAATCCCTACAAATTAATCATATTAATAAAGTGACAAAGGAATGTGGTATTACTATCCGTGTACTTTATTTGGAAAATAAAATAAAAATGTAGGTAGGTCTGTGAAAATGTGGCCGTAAGAAAAGAGAGAACAACATCCAGCACACTCAGTGACAAGAAATTATATTCTCATAACTCACCATAATTTCTTATCTCATAAATTCTATTATTATATACACAGAAAAAGGAACACACTATCAAAAACAAATCGAAAGGTTCAACGGAGTTACTACAAGAACTACTGGTAGGAACTATGAAGTAACTCTAGTTCATGTCAGATTTGTAGTAAGCAATGCTACGAAATATGTATTTGTCAATATGATTAAGCTGCGTATGGTACTACGCTTTTAAGCAGTGCTCAATTAATAAAGAATATTATCATATACAATAATTCTGTGTGTACAAGCAATTTTAATATTTGATTGTTTGACATTGAGTCGTCTGTTGGTCAAGTCTTCTAGTGGTTATCGATCCTGTTTGCTGAGTGTTGACTGTGGGTTCGATTCCCAGCAAAGCTTGAGGTTAAATGACTGTGTGTGACTTGTTAAATATATTATTATTTCTTTATAACACTCATGTCAATGTTAAACTAAGTTAGAAGAACTTTTTACAAATATTGTAAACTGAGTACTCTTAAATAATGTGTTCTGAGATTTTTTTCTACTTTTTAATGTATTCAGACAGTGTGTCTTATTGTCATTCAATGTCTATTCTTTAGCTCTACTAGTATTTTATTTAACGTTCGAAAGGAAGTTAAGAAATTTTGCTCACTATGACATTTACGCCGCTCAAGAGTAATATTTAGAGTTATGTTTCTCTTGGCTCGTTAGACATAAGAACAATATTCAGCATTCAACATAAATTACGTAATCGTAATTAGTTAATCGTAATGTTAGTGTGCCGGATTAGTCATAACAACGAGTTTCACATAAACTATACAAGAATTTACTAAGGGACTTTATATAAAATTTTATTGAAATTCCATGAACGAAAATTTTATGAATGAAATATATAGCTGAGTTTATTTTCGCATTTTTATATTCGTAAAAATAATGTGACTTTACAACAGTGCATACTGTGATAATTTTAATGTATTTGAAATCATAATTTTATTGAGAATGTTGTCCTTTTCAATGTAAATTTTCGTTACAAGCATAACTTTCGAAAACGATCATACGTTGAAATGTAGACAGTAAGATGTGAATCACCCTTAATCCGGGTAAATTAAACTCTCACTTAATTTAACCGGTCCGGCTGGTCCGTACTGTGACGAATTATATTTTTTCAACGACCAAAGCTGCTACACTTGTTCTAATTCCCAGGAATTATTCGGGATATAATTCTCATGAGCTGGTGTAACGCCGCCGGTGGGGTATTTAATGCAATGTTACATTTATTTTCAGTTACAAAATTATTCCCTCTAAGTTGAATTTCATTATATTGCCATGTGCAAAATCCGTGTCGTAAATGACACGGACATATGAATCGCACCAACTTTAGTTCGAGGCATGAATCGCCGACACTTACAAGATTTAGTCCTATTGAAAATTGATTGTAAACATAGCAATAAGGAATATTAACTCTTTAATAACATATCTTTGTCTGCTGACATACTTCATTTTATATTACGCACACAAATTTTATATAATTAATTCGCTAAAGACGCACTCTGTACATAGAAGTTTACGTTTTCTTTCAAAGAACTGTTGCAGAATAAAAAGCTGTTCCTAGCTATACAAGCGACAAGTAGATGATATATAAATTCGTAATTATCTTAAAATGCCTCATGACAAACCTCTATGTGGTTACAAAGTTAAGAAATAAGGACCAACCATAAGCCTAAAACGCCATGGTTGCTTAACACAACAAATCTTTTCTCATCACCGATCGCTTCAATGGTACGAACGCTCGATTTACTTCACTCAAACTGAAACCAGAGACTCTTGGAAGTAAACGGGTGCAATCGCGAATGAGCGTTCCATCGAACACTCGTACAAGACAAAGGAAAATCAAGGAATTGTAATATATGGATATACCATAAAAAACGAATATATACAGCTGTCTCTCTCTTTCATTTTTTAGTCGATCTCTTATCAGTTACCGTATACGTATATATTTTTACTCGTAATTGTACCCTCGAAAGTAGGAAAAGCTTATGGAAATTTATGACCACCGGTCAGCCATACAAGTGTCGATCGTACTTAGCATCGCTTATCTTTACAGATCGCTTGCCATTTGCAACCATATCAGGATTATTACCGATATGTTGGTGTGAGGTAACATATCAAAATGTTTGTTATCTATACCTCATTATCTTTTTTTATCTAACAGGGCTTGATGATAATACATAAAATTGATCTTAAAGTAAGTATAATAATAACATAATGGAATTATTTACTGCCACTAGTATTGGGGATTATATATCACGATATGAACTTGTTCTGGTTAACCTAATTATACTAGATAAATAGCAAGTTCTGATAACGTCCATGTAAGCGAAATAAGAAAATTCTTCTAGAAATTTTACATCCTCGATATTTCAAAGGTGAACAGAACGAATTGAAAATTCCTTAGTGGAATGTCGCGTGTGCAAAGTATCCTTGATCTAGTTAAGAATGAAATGTTAGGCTACGTTAGTTTAGGTTACAGGAAGAAGCTTCGATTTTATTTGAGTTACAAGAAGATGAGCCATGATACGGCTTACCTATCTATGAATAACAAAAGTTCTCAATAAGACTTTGTTACATACTGATCTTATTCTGCTTAGCGTATGGACGGCCAGAAGCTGTTATCGTAGCGAAAGAATTATTGGATCAAAGCCGATAACAATTATCCATACCAAAACCAAATTAGCCCTTCTCATCCAAAAATACTCGCTTAACAGCACATCGTTTGCAATACGCCAACGCAACAAAGCTACGAGCGCAATTGTCTGTTATAAACTCGCCTATAATGTACCGAAGCTTAGTGACAATTATTTACTGCTATAGATATCCAGTGTTCCACCAAACTTGCAATACAGACTAACCGCAGACTTGTAACACAAAATACGCCGAAGCAGCGTAGGGCCAAATTGGTGTAATTAAACAAACTTTAAAAGCCTTTAATAACATAAAAGAAAATGGCCGCGCAACAACCTATTTAAGGAGTTCGGTAATTAACCAAAGTTCCCTATTAAACACAAAGGAAGCAAAGGGAAAGTTTTTAATTAAAACCATATTGACGTTATAAAGGCGGCAACGAAGATTGATTTTGATCATTCTTTAGGGTTGACATTCGATACAACACTTCTCTTGGCTGAGGGTGGATTTGTATACCTGAATTATTCGCTTGTTGAAATGTATACGAGTATTACGGTTGATTCAAGTATGCAATACCCTTACAGAAATCCTATTCACAGTTTCGATCCAATGTCAAAATGAATAACGTAATATCAAATCTATAGTCTGTATCTCCCAATAAAGTAGGCAGAGGAATATAGTACACACCCACTCTATACCAGATACGTTTTCATTATTTTATGGAATAGGGGATGAGTCCATTGTCATACACCATAACAAATTCTACATTCCAAGCTACCACTAGGACTTTCGAGTTAGAAAAGCTCAATTGTTGCCAACCCGGGAATCGAACCCAATACCTCTAGCTCGGCGGTCGCGATCGCAAGCATTCAACCAAGCAAGTCATATATATTCATCATTAAGTATTATTGCTTGAGTAGATTTTCTAATAGTGGCTTGGAGTCTGGATTTGTGCCCGGTACATGGCAATAGGGTCACCACCTATTCCATAGTGGAACGTAAACGTAACTGGTGAAACGTGGGAGTGTATTACACTCCTCTGCCTACATCTTCGGGGATAATAGGCGTGATGTTTCGTTTATGTTACGTTCCTTTAATTGTGTCACTGTTGGACACGGACCTTTCCTCATAATAAGAAGGGCGAAGGTAACAGTCTGCTATGCTGACCAATTATTACACTAGTTGGCTGACTGCAAAAGCCTTAAAAAATTTATAAACAATATTAAAACACGCAAGTTTTTTGACAGTATCATCACCACTGCCATTATGTACGAGTACATTCAACACTGGGTTGTAGCTAGGTAGGTAACAACACAACATCAGAAACCGAATCTCAGAGGCTCAGAGAAAAAGCTTACGGCTCCGATTCTACCAGGCTTAGTTACCTCGCATATCTATGCGAGGTAACTAAGCGGTGAAGGAGATTAATGTAAAGCTACCAAACGTCGCGTCGTGTCTGCTTCCACCAAAGCTAAGTAGCGTATCAAAGCGAGTAACGTCTGCAATGAAATTGCATTTTGTAAAGATGTAGTCGTGCGATAGGTGTGCGAGGTAGATTCGCAACGCGAGCGAGTCAAGGCATCAGTGCGGCGGCGTAACTCAGCTGGCTTGTCGAACTTACAAGCTATTTAAAATAAACGAAAGTACTCTAAATGTGGCAAATATTCAATATTATTTCGGATGAAGAATGTCTTCTTGTTTGGTTCGGACTATGTTATAGTACTTATTCTCCTTCATGAGTTTTTCAATGCACATATCGAGATAGAAACGATGCCATTGCTTCCACTATATAATCATATGGTAACATACGCAATCTAACTATTTAGTACGCACATAGAAGTACACAGTTGATACAGCGGCAAAGTGTATGTAAAAAACCTATTTCCGTTAAAACCTTTGCCGGAATGTCCTAGGTTCAAATCTCGAGTCGGGTACTACTGGATTTTTTTAATTTATATTTCCTAGTTACGGCTCGGAGTCTGGAAATGTGTCCAGTGTATGGAAATAGGCCTACCACCTAGTCCATAGTGGGACGTAAACATAACTGATGAAATATGGGATTGTACTACACTCCTCTGCCTAACTCTTCGGGGATTACACGCATGATGTTACGATTTTATTTATTTATTTTTCTTGTAATTATTCAATGTTAATAAAAATGTTTATCAAAAAATAACCTTAAAGTATAAGCTATGAAGAATAATAATGAGTAAAAGATAAAATTATTCTCATTTTCTTTGAACACGCAGAGAAACTTAACATGCTTCCATACCTATAGATAGATTTAAAACTAGTTCCAAGTAGAATTAACAACCTCATTCCCCGCTTATACCTCGTGTATATCTCCATGACGAACTTCAAAAGCATCCACAAATTGGTATTTTGTTGACTAAATTGAGAACTTTCTCGATTTATCTCGCGACTAGTCGAGAGATTAATATTCAAGATGGCGTATTATTATTGGAGTGGTTAGGGTGCTTGCACACATTTCATTATATTAATATATCATAGAATACTTCTGTTTTACGACATATGTTTTGGTTCTGATATGGCCAACTTAACTACTTTTTGTATAAAATTTCTTAAGAGAATCACATGTGGTAGTTTTTCAATAGCATTTTTAAGTTACTCTGGCATTCCCCTTTAATCCATTCATTCATGTACACGAAAACTATAAGTCAAGATTTAGACAAAATTAAAAACATAACACGCGGATGTGGTGTCTTTTTAGGTAATTATAAATTACGTATTAATTATTTTTCCAAATCATCTAACTCTGAAATAATCAAAGTTAATTTTGTTTCTATAATTGCCTCGTTGGTCGTGTTGGTTGCAAGTGCGACTGCCGATCGGGAGGTCCTGGGTTCGATTCCCGGGTCGGGCAC
>DWDU01000293.1:0-20425 GCA_018245575.1 Jemadia suekentonmiller | reverse complement strand
CTGGTGAAACGTGGGAGTGTTCTACACTCCTCTGCCTACCTCTTCGGGGATTACAGGCGTGATGTTACGTTACTTAGAAAAGAATATTTATTTTATTAACATACATTAATAAGGTCTTTTAAAATTTACTTTGAATTTTTTATATCTATTTTATATTAGATAATCATAACTAAAATATCAATTTTACACTGTAGATTTGAGGTATCAATTGTATTAATCAAATAACTAACACATCTTTTTTAAGCTAGCTAAAACCCTAAACCCGTCCTAAATATAGACCTTTGTTCTTACGGATGATAGAACTTCCCCCTCTTAGCAATTTTATTACCTCCCATCCATCACATGCGCAGAACAAAGAATGCCTGTCTTTTCTAACAATGTGGACAAATCAGCATAGCCTTTAATTTTGATAATGAAAATTTTACTAATAATAACATACATATCGGTCATGAATAATATAACATATTTATGAAGGTAAACCATTGCCACGCTAAATTAAATAATCTTCCATAACACCACAGGCATTTACTAGAATACTGCCAACAAAAACTACAATAAAACGGTATGATAAACATTGTGTCAACATATAACTAATCAAATTTTTAGTTTTATTAACAGTACATCGAAGTTTTCAATCAAATTAAAATGAGATTGTTGATATCATTGTAAGGAAAAAAAAGTATTTTTATTTAAATGACAATAATTTCTTATTACATTAAGATATTAAGAAGAAAATTATTAAAAAATACGGAGAGTAACATTATTATTACCAATCTTAAAAAACCTCTAATAAATAAAAATCACATTTTTTACATGTAATACAGACGCCATATTGCGTTATTTAACAAACTTTGAGATTTAACGCTAAACCACTCAAATAAATTTTTATTAATAAAGTGCTAGAAATATAACGTAATCTACATTTAATAATACATAAGTAAGTATAATAGAGTAAACAAGATTAGAATAACGATGATTATCGATTTTCTGCGTTATGGTATACTCGCTACATATTTTGATTATTGCAACATCTTTGACAGCCAGCTTTCCGTCAGCGTAGTATTTTTGTAGTAAAATTATAGAAATCCAGAGATAATTATCACGTCGATAGCCTTAAATGGGGCTCAATACTGTATTAAATATGGACAAATTGCGCAACAAATGAGCTGCGTGGCTAATTAGGAGAAGTGGGCAACGTATGTTTATGGTGGAACTCGTTTGCAATAATGAAATATGTCTCCGCGTTATGGATCTATGTACAACAGAACAAAACGAAAGTGACTGGTCTATTGAGTTTAATTTAGTGAATAATTGGTAGTAATTTTTAGTGAGAGCTCGTGAAAATGGCGCAGACCGTAAGACGAGCTATCGAAGGTCGTTATCCTTCATGTTATATACCTAGTAGAATTAAAGAGAGGCGAGCGAAAGCGAGAGCGTTGAGGTAATTACTGAACATTTAAAAAAATATGTTGCATTGTGTTGTTCCATTTTCAATTTATTGCCATGAGCAAGATACCAATGTATTTACTTGCTTCGTCATTTCAAATAGATGTATGTTATGGATAACCATTTTTTTTTATGTAATTGATTGTTATTTATCAACATTACTCGGTGTTGCTAGTGATGATTTTATTTTTAATATCCTATACCTTCATATATTTCTGCAGAAATTATTTTCTGACAAGGAACTATTTAATACAATTTTAATATACGTAAATGTAATATCATGCCTCAAATCCGTGACTAGTTAGGAAGAGGACAGTACAGTCCCATGTTTAAGCAGTTACATTTACGTCCCACTGTCAATTAGGTGGGGGGTCTATTGCCATACACCAGGCATATTTCCAGATGCCAAGCCACAAGTAGAAAATTTAAATTCGAAAAATCCAGTAGTGTCAGACTCTGGATTGGAGCCCAGGACCTCATACTCTAATACTAATGGGCAGACACAATTTGCAAAAAAGTTGACCAATGAGGCAGTCATTATTTGATAGACAACAATGAGTTATCAGCTTAGGGACAAAAATACATAATTTTTCATGTCCATAACTGTAAAGTTTATATTTCTAAACACATTTTTACACTTCTTTATATTTAGCCTGATGAACAGACAGTTTTACCATAAAACCAGATGGAACCTCATTCTACATGTGTGTGATAACTACCAATGCACTAAGTGAACTTATAAAAATCACCACAAGTCCATTTCACCTGGATCAAACTTCATTTAACAATTTATAATTTCAGACTAGAACAACAACGCAAGCCTGATAAACCTGAGGACTTCGTGTGTTATTCAGACAGTGATAGTGAGGAGGAGACACCAACTGAACAGCATCGTATTTTATCCACTTCCTACAACTTCGTAGACTATGTACGATCTAGAGAAATACTCGCTCCAGAGGTAATGACGTTATCTCAAGTGACTGTAGCATCAGTTTAATTTGAATAAAATGTAACATCATCTCTGTAACCCCTAAAATAGTGTGCAGAGAACTGTAGTACACTCATATTTCACCAGCTGTTTCCATCCCATTGTGAGAAAAATGGTAGGCTTATTAGCGTCCACCGGGGACAAATGCTATAAACGGGGACTCCATGCTACTACAAGAAATTGTAACGACAAATTCTTGCTAGAAAATTCCAATTTGACTCAACCGGGGATTTCAACCCAGGACCTCTATCAACAGTCACAGCAGCGACCACTTGACCAACAGGACAGTCAATATTTATTGTTGCTGTGCTTTATGTCATTTCTCTCAGTGTAAGATAATCCCAAACTGACAGTTTAAAAGAAAAGATGCTGTGGAATGAGAAACAGCAGTGTACCCACAAGAACATTCCAAACCAGTCCATATTTTATTTGTTTACATGCACACATAGTTTTATACATGTTGAATAAATAAAACTGACAATAAATTTGAGTAATCTTATCTTGAATTTAAGATAACCTTTTAATTCTGCAAGATTGTTTCAATGTCAAAAAGTTTAAGGAAGGTTTTGAAATGCATATATTTTGTAAGACACAGCACTGGTTTCAATACTTAAGTCGACCGTCAACTTCTTTTTAAGGAATGGGCCATATTCTGCTTCACATTCCGCTGCTCAGCACCAGTCTGTCATCAATACGTATAACTGAAAACCGGCTATCCAAATTTTACACCAATGTAAAATATTCACATAAATCTGATTTACCATACTAATTTGAATCCTCCCGCAATAGACAAAGAATTAATGTTTACATCGTGAGCCTTAAACCTACCCTATTTTTATAGCAATCGCGAATTATATTCATTACCAGTAATTGTTGTCAAAAATATTCACTAAGATGTGTGATGTTTACTAGCCTGCACATAACCAATGTGGCAGACTTACTCTAAACCTTGTTCTGTGAAGGTAACTTATATTCATCAGTGAACTGATAAAAGGGTTATCAGTTTTGACATCAACACATATTTTTACCCATTTCCTATGCTGTAAGATTTTACCTTGTATATTATTCACATGTATTTTTGTCCCAATTCAGAATATTAGTATCATGTGAGATTGACAAAGGAATTCAAAGCTGTGTGATTGCAGCCTCGTTCGGTGGACCCATCATATGCCACGCGACATATGCTCACCCACGACATGTTCCGCGAGACGCAGATCAACCTCGGCAACATGAACAAGGTCTTCTGCTCACAGTGGCTCTCCGACAGGCAGGTTGTGTTTGGGACCAAGTGCAATAAGGTATGATATGTTACCTTTGACCCTATACTGCTTCAACTCATTTTTTGTCCCATTAACTGTCAAGAAACTATCTATAATAATAAGTCTAGAATGCTCCACAGAATACTGCTTCAATGCAGATATAGTACTGGGGATTTGAGATTCATGTCCAAATCATTGCAAAGGGAATTTTGCTTTTTATTTAGCATTTGAAAAATCTATGTAAATATGTCCATCACCCATGTACCAACTGAATGTTACATTATCCTTCCTTGTTATTATCCGTCCATGTCAGACTGGATTAAAAATGTAATCCGTGGTCCCGTGTCGGGTTACAGGGTGTTTGTTAGAGGCGAAGAAACCCGGGTGGCGCTGGGTGATGTCGGTATGCCATTGTCTGTCTAGGCACAGCTACATACCTTGGCTATCTTTTAACAGCAGTGTAAATGGTGCAAGAAGGTGTACTCTGTAAGCTGCATGCTCTGCAGGGTGACGATGGGCGTAACCCCTCAAATGAGGCCTATTATCCAGCAGTAGACTATAATAGGCTGATAATGATGATGTATTATGCATGTTATCGGTTATGATGTGGTTCATCTTGTTAATGACAACTTACCATGAAAATCATGATACTATCAAAGAATCATATAATATGTCTTATTTATATTGTCTTTTACATACAGTAAAGAACATTTGTATTGTGTTGTTACATTAGAAATTCATTTGGATTTATTGTAATCACAACAGAACTATGATTGGGAGGTGAAATTCAATTTGTCATAAGTTTATTGGCAACATATATAATATAGTAAAGTTTACAGGTAAAATGTTTTAAAAATAAATGATAGCTGTCAAAATAAAATAGCTTTTATTTCCATTTTATGTACATAGACTACAAGTTGACTCCATGTTCTGTATCAAATGTTTTACAGTGTATCGTTCTGTCTGTAGCTCACTCACCCCTGGATGCTATGATGCTTAACTATCACAATTACAGAAAAGTACAGGAATTTCAGAATATAACTCCTGTAATAATTCCCATGCAGCTTCACGACGTATATTTGACTGTTTTATGAAATAAAACCACAATGTATATATATATATATACAAAAAACATGGCACATC
Organism: Jemadia suekentonmiller; assembly: GCA_018245575.1. Classification (NCBI taxonomy): domain Eukaryota; kingdom Metazoa; phylum Arthropoda; class Insecta; order Lepidoptera; family Hesperiidae; genus Jemadia; species Jemadia suekentonmiller. Next base: position 15,589 of record DWDU01000293.1, on the reverse strand, counting down.
TGTGAGGGTAGAGACATTTGGTAGTCTGTACTGTCTGTGTAACCCGTAAGGAAGCTCGCGTGGACGATGTACATGTTACTGAAGAGTGCGCACCCCTCGGCAGCTGATGGTGTACGACGTGCGGTCGCGCGCGCTGGACAACATCCCCACGCTGCGGCCGCGCGCGCCCTGGCCCGGCGCCGACCACCAGACCGGCATCCACGCGCTGCAGATCAACCCCTCCAGGTATCCTAGCGATTGCCCTGACATGGGCTATGTTCCAGCTTTAACAAACTTTATATTGATGTTATATGAAACGAATTTTTTATACGAAAACCGGTTACACCTAGTTTAAAGAAAAATAAATTTTAATTGCAATATGTCGTTTTATATATTATGTGTTAAAATTGTTCACGCCAAATTGAACTCATAGCAGGGATTATTGGTATCAAAATTTTCAGTTATATATTTTTATTGTCCTGCAGAACTCTCCTGGCGACTGGTGCTCGGAACTCATGTGAGCTGGCCATCTACAGCCTGCCTACCCTCGACCCTGTGTGTGTTGGTGAAGCACATAAAGACTGGGTGAGGTTCACTGTGTACCGTTTGTTTATTTATACATTCATAGTAATAATTAAACATAACTTAGTCACAGTAATAATTAGACACAATTTATTTAGTCTCATATTATCATTATAATCCATGGATAAATTTTGTCAATTATTAATCACTTAATGTATCAATCAATCTTTAATTCCTTTATGCAATGTAAAGACTTCTTTATCAAAAAGGGCCTAAAAAGATATCCTTCCAGTTCATTGGACTCTTTACTCTAGAAAAAGGTAGTTGGTTCCATTCAGGGAAAATGTTAAGATTGTGGCACACCACACGAGAAATGTAGTCCAACACTGGAATTATAAAAGCGATGTTATCTCATTAGAACAAAATTTTAAAATGATAGATTGAAAATGAATCGATTGACACTACCATAGATGTTATCTGTATGATTCAATACTTTAGTTAATTTTCGAACGTATGTACAACATACATACCACTTCAAATGTACAGAATATGATGAAATTTCACATAAATATACTGTTTCTAACATGTCAGTGAGACAAGTTATTTTTTTTACAAGTTATAATATTTCGAGATATTCATTTGTTTTTCTTGTGATTCATTTTCTATATTTAATATAAAAGACATTCTTAAAATTACGAGTCAATTTTTGTCATGTAACAATTTCAGTTTCAAATTATAGATATCCCCAAAACTAACTGTATATAGTATTTAAATTTTAAACTCATGTTTACTTACATTTTTAGATTTTGGACATGTGCTGGTTGGACGACGAGTTCCTGGTGACCGGGTCGCGGGATTCCAAGTTGGCGCTGTGGAGGGCTCCCCAGGGGCCCCCACAGAGGGCTCCGCACCACGACTACGTGTCGCCGGTAGTTTTAAGGGAATGCAGAGCAGGTTAGACAGGGACTGCTAGAAAACTTGTAATAAATTAATTATCATTTTTGCTTATATTTGTGAAAAATAATATTATAGTTACAATGTTCTTGTAAAATTATGTTTTGAAAATATCAAGGGTTATATTTTTGGCCTATGTCCGTGACAAATAAAATAATTTATTGACGTAATTGCAATAAATAACCATATATTTCACGTTAACATTAATTTTTAAACCGTTCTTTAAGGAATGTGTGTATATGTGTGTGTGGGCGCGTGCGTGTGTGTGTGTATGTATGTATGTGTGGGCGCGTGCGTGCGGCCGAGTGGCGGCCGTGCCCACGTCCCGCGGTGCGCGCGCAGGGCAGAAGGTGCGCGCGCTGGCCTTCAACGCGCGCTGGCGCGAGGTGGCGGCGCTCACGCTCAACGGGTACATCCACGTGTTCAGCGCCGAGACCTTCCGCCAGACGCTGTCGCGCAAGCTGCCCTCGTGCCAGGACCTCGTCTGCCTCGCCACGCAGGTCGCCCTACTAGTACATACATCACAACACATACATAGTATCATTCTCGTACAAACGAATAACGAGCGTGTCCGCGCGGCGCAGGAGAGCGGCGTGTACGCGATCGGCTGCAAGTCGTACACGCTGCTGCTGGACTGCCGCACGCTGCAGTCCGTCAAGAAGATCACGTCGCGCTACAACGGCTGCGGCATCCGCTCCGCCAGCTTCCGCGGCAACATGCTCACCATCGGCACCGGCCTAGGTCCGCCACTGTCCACCACCCACCTCGCCTGGCCGTGTTATATGTGCACGCACGGGTGCAATGCTGATACTAAATATACTACACAATGTTTTTATATACAACATTCACAGCTGTTTTGTCATTAGACAATACAAACATGTTTTCTTTAGAGGTTCTTTACTCTTGAAAAAGCGACATGTAATTGTCCTTGTAAAAAACACTCAATGCTCAAATCTAAGCTGACAACATTGAAACCACCAGCCCGCGGCCGGGACCGCCGCGACCACTATGTCCCTGCATGTTAAATCTGTAATATCTCCGAAAATATTCATTTAAATTGTATGCTGTAAAAAGAATCAATTAACATATGCATTTTTAAATATATATAATTGTAATAAGACTTCTAGTAGGATAGTATGGCACTGAAAATGATATTGTGTTTATATTCTCTTTCTTTTCAGGTTTACTAATGTTCTATGATCTACGAGCAGGCAAATATCTAGAAAGCAATATACATTCATCTAAAACTGTTACTCTAAGGGCTTCCAGAGGTTATGTGGTGAGTCTTTTTTTAGCTTTTTGTTTTCCTAACCTGTGTAAAAAAAAATCACCTTTTTGCTTTATGCTAATTCTAGTTAGTAGTTACTAGTTAAAATTTGTAGTGACTCAGAGTCTGGACATGTGCCCGGTGTATTGCAATTAGCTTAGCCCCTCTTCAATGGTGGGGTGTAAATGTAGCTGGTAAAATATGAGAGTGTACTACACTCTTCTTCCTACTTCTTCGAGGATTATAGCGGATATAATAATAAGAATAATGTTACCTTTTTTATTCATCCGTAATAAATGTATTCTCTGTGATGTTATTATTCATTACTTATGTAATTTTTTATAATACAATAAATGCTAGCCAGCGCCGTATCTCCATTAGCAACAAATAACCGTACCGCACTGACGTGTGCACCGTTCGTTTGCCGCGAACAGTTCCCGGACGAGGAGGCGGACGGGTTCAACCAGGTGAAGTACGTGCCGGCCATCTACACGCACTGCTACGACGACAGCGGCACGCGCGTGTTCGCGGCCGGCGGCCCGCTGCCCGCGCCGCTCATCGGCAACTACGCCGGCCTGTGGCAGTAGCGCCGCCACGCCGCCCACTCGAGACAAATGTATATTAGAGCACATTAAAGATAACGGAACTTGTTCATTGTTTTCAAATATTCTACGACGCTGATAACGTGTAACATATTGACGTTTCATGTGACAAATTGACAGTGACAAGTTTTTATGACATTGGCAGGTTGTTTCTTTTTTACTAAATCGTATAATTCGATAAAGATGGTGGCTGTCAAAGAAATTTGTTTTTTTTTTAATATAACCCGAACTTAGACGTAAAACTTTAAGTGTCAGAAAGTCGAAACAAATGAAAGGGGCCCCGAAAAATTAAAATTTAAAACCTCAATGTACTAAAAATGTATTAAGTTCTGGAATCGATACTCGCTGCTGGTCGTCGAAGTCAACTCGTGTGTTTTGACGGGGTAGACGTATAGAATATGTGAATTAAAAAAACTTACAAAAAATGCAATGAAAAAATCGAATGTTTTCATTTTTTATATTTAACATGATGTTTTTTAATTTGTTTGAGCTGTAAGTAGCATAGGTTGGTTTAGAATACGTGTCCTTGGAAGTACGGCGACTCGCTTCACGTGATAGATAGGGTTTAATGGAAAATGAGCGTAGGCATAACTCGCGGGAATTAGCTTGGCAACGCGCTATGGTGACGCAACAGTGGAGTACTGTACACAAAGAACGTGTGCGTTAGTTTACCATATATTGTCAGTTTTATTTAAGTATTTGAATATTTCAACGCGTATAATACTGGCTAAATTCGTTTGTGTAAAGGGCAAGCACATTCCCCGCAAGTGCCAAGTTGATTTCTGCGCGTTGTCATTGCGTTCGGACGTCGAGCGGTGCCCGGTGCGCGCATATAAGTTGGAAAAAATACTTTGTCTTTTTAAAATTGTGATAAGACGAATCACTTGATACATAGAACCAAAATATATGTATTCTACTTTTGCTCACTCTAATTGTACCTCAAAATAATATCTAAATGTATTATAATAATTACAAAACGTTGTATTAATGATTTTTACATGAAATTTATATTATTTTGTCGAGTTTTTCATAGATTCTTATCTATAATCTCGCTTAAAACAAATAGCCTTTCACCCCATTTGTATTCATATTGAATATGTCACAAATACAACTTAAATACAAATACATGTCATACATGACATACATACATGTCTCATATTATTATACCAGCGTGCCAGGTCTGACGGGTGAAGTAGAGAGCACCGACCGCCAAACATGTCCATCCTTACAAACCTGCGCTAATTCTATATTATTATATGATTAAATAAATTGCATTTCTCATATTATATGTATTATAAAACAATAGTGTTACTTTAGCACTACTAATGTGACCGAAATTAAACAAAAAAGTGTGTTAGCCATTATATTATCTACTGTATTATAATCTGAACTTCCGTTTATGATTTTGTAATATAATGCTTTAATATAACACTTTATATGCGTTGTACGTGTGATATAAGGGCTCAAAAAAATGTCCACAAATAGTTAAATATAACAATGGAACCTCGGGGGGCCCATATCGCACGTGAGGTAGAAATGAAAATGGAAAATCTAAATATTAGTATAGAGTAATTCCTAAAACTATTGCCATGGATTTTGTATTATGATTAGTAAATTTGTCTTTTTTTCCGCCTTTTTTTTCTGTACAAACCGACCCCTAAGAGTTTTTGCGCGCTTTAAAAATTGATGTTTTGTGCTTTTTCATTAATAACACATCATTTCATATCTTATCAGTTGGTAGCGAATGTACTAGTTTGTTGTTTTCGTTACTTAGATGTTTTATCCTAATTTTGTTTTTTTTCACTTTTGTATTTTTTGTTATCATAAATAATAATACAGACAGTATTGTAGGTAATACATTATTTTAAAATGCTCGAAATAAATATTATGAGGGCATTAACATTTGGCTGGAGTTACAGTGTTAGGATTATAGGAGTATGTGGACAAACAATCGAAAAATGAATTAAATATGAATTACTAGTCGGTATTCGGTTACAGAATGACCAAGACAGCTAGTCCAATGTTTCTGGTAAAAGGTTAAAAGTTTTACAAAATTTGGTCTAGATTTCACTGAAATTACATGATAATGCTAATTAATTTAGTATTTGGCTTATACTTACTGAAACTGAAAGAAATAATTTAATAGTTTGTGAGGCAAAATCCTTTTTTGGAAACAGTAATATGTACTGATTTATAATGAAATCGTTGTATAAACACCACAGAATGTAATGTATAAGCAAAGGGGTCCCCAGCTCAAAACCAATAATAAATATTTACTTATTTAAAATAGGGGCCCCTTAAGAACTTGTTCTACATACCAGTATACATTAAATAGTGGAATTCTCTTTTTAATTAAACACATTTAATCAAATTTTTTGAGTTATGTTCATATATTTTTCCAATATTTGGTTATTATTTAAATTACCTACACGTATTGCACGTGTAGGTAATAATGAGTTAATTTTTATATTTATAGAAACAATTTAAAAAATATCTACTTTCGCAAACTCAACGAAAACCAACGAGGGAAATAAAAGAAAATACGATAAAATATATTGAAAATGAAGTCTGTCCGAGTCTAGCCCTTAAAGTCATATTTAAAATTTTGTTTTTCGAAAAACTGCTTAGGACCGATAGTTTTAATAATAAAACGGCCTAAGTGAACATATATGATAAGTTTGGGTACTTAGTATTAAGTTAATTTACTTGTAAACTTTATTTAAAAAAAATCTTATAGTAAGAATCTACATATAACTACTACATTACTACATCATCCACCCTCATACATTAGCGTTCACCTTCATGACATCCTAAAACGAGAGAATGAAGCCAAGTTGGATTTAAATTAATTCGCTGGCATTCATCTAACGAGTACTTTGAATTTAACAGTTGTGACGAGATCCATTATATCAAGATTTCCGCGTTTTTAAATGTAAGCCATTGTTACTGGATAAATGGAAAGTGAATAAAAATATTGTCTAAATTTTTGTATAATTTTATTTTAACCCGTTTTACACATTCTAAGAAACGTGTAAAGAGAATAATGTTTCCGCAAAAAAAATTACACCCACGATGTATATATTCAATTTTGTGAGGGATATGGACTATAATTATTATTATTGAAGCATGAAAAAAATATTTGAAATTGAAACACAACGCCATCTAGTGAATACCTAAAACAAAGATTGATCTAAATTGTGAAATTCTCACCGCCATCTTACAGAACGTACAAGTGAACTCAACATATCTATTTGAAAAACCTTAAATTCGCAGTGTATAACTTACTTATCGACATACAAACTATCCAATCTTTTAAATTGGACCAAACAGTATAATTACATCTAATGTACAAAATTCCATCGAAATCGGTTCAATGGTTTAGGAAGATTAGCGTGCATGAGCATCGTGAGAAAAGATTTTTATATATAAAGATATCCAAAACCGGCACGAGTATGAAGAAAATAAATGTAGAAGCACATCAGAATTGTAAGACTGGAGTTGTTAGACAATTGCTCTCTGCCTACCCCATCAAGACCTGGCGTTTTAATATAATAATGATCAGAGTACTGTGGTATGCCAGGGGTTAAGATTTCGGCCTTCATTTCGAGCGTTTTAGACTCCTGCCTACCTCCTCGGTGATTACAGGCGTGATGACACGTAACTATATTGGTTTAGATACGTCATTTATAAATAATAACATGATAGATATGTAACCACGCGATTCTTGAGACTCACCCTTATATGTGTATATCAAATTACAGGTCTTGTTAATTTTAAAATGACTGAGGAGGAAACTAACTGGGTACATCTTATGAATAGCGTAATGTATAGGCTTACTTATCTTCACTTATCACACCGGACAAGCTAAATAAAATATGCATTGCCCCGAAATGTGGAGAATTAAGATCTAAGCTCAGCAGTGGGCAGTAACTACTACTAAACACATTGAATGCTCTTATTGCGAGATGAGACCCGTGTCCGTCGGCAGAACGATAAAAAGGTTGATGACGATATTCAACAGGTTATAAATAAAAAAAAAAAACAAAATACGTATAAAACAATTTACTAAGCATTAAATGCAATACAAAGGCCAAGTGAAAGACAATGTAGCAAAATAATCACATTCCAAACGCTCTCTTCAATGGACGTGTAATCATTAGTGATATTAAATTTCCCAACAGTGGGTTTTAGTACAATGTGATTTATATAAAATAATAAACGAAAGTATGAATGAGAGGATTCGTGTAGAAATGATTTTATTATTGAACATACCACCATCCACAATATGTATGTGTTATGAAACATTCAAGCATCGTTAGCGAGATTATCCGGGTCTCTACTCTCAATCATTACAAAAGTAACGCGGTATAATCGTTGCTGTTAATGATCATTTTGCGATGCTCTAGCTAGAGGAAACAATGATACCTTGGTATGTCGTCCTTCTCAACGTCTTCAAGATACTGTCATTAGAGATTATCATCTCTCGGAATAGTTATCACACGGTATGTCGTTGAGAGGAACTGTCGTCTCTCGGAATTGTCGTCGCACGGTATGTCGCCGAGAGGAACTGGCGTCTCTCGGAATTGTCGTCGTACGGTATATAGTCTACAGGATATTGTTCGTCTCTCTCTCGGGTTAGTCGTCGCGTGACATGTCGTCGAGAGGAACTATCGTCTCTCGGAATTGATGTCGCCCGGTTTATAATCTTTCGGAATAGTCGTCGCGCGGTATGCCGTCGGGAGGAATTGACTTTAAAGTAAATTGTCGCGAGGTTAGACTTCTCATAACTTGAAATCGTTAAGGAATTTCCTTATCGTAATATTTGCTTTACATAGAATTTGCGTCGCATCGAATTGTTTAGTCAAACCTAGCTCACTTTTCTTTCCAACTATACACTTTCAGTAGTCGGTTTCTAAGGCACGACCCATCCGACCGGAAGAGGCGTCCCCTCATCGTTCAAGTACTGATCCCATTGATACCTGCAATTTTCACATTTAATATTTAATAAACACAAATTTTATAAATCACACATTGATGTTTCAAAATTATTAAATTAATTATTAAAAATTATTCACACATATTGTGTATCAAAGTAACAGAAATTAAAGTTAGTCATAGTACTCAGCTACCTCCAAGTAACAAATTGGTAAAACTAAGTGACATATGCCAAAAATATCCACATTTGTGTTGGAACACCTACAAGTAACATTTATTTATATAGCTATGAAGAGTATGAATGTAGAAACACATACAAATATTTGGCACTCAGTACTGTTTGTCAGCCTTGAAACGAACATTTATATTATTTCTTGGTGTTTTCTAAATGAAAATGATAAATTACCACTACATGTAATATGTTAATGTGTGCAGTGGTGCAGTGGTTAGCGAACCTGACTGTTGCCCCAGGGGTCGCGGGTTAGATTCCTACCCAGAATGAATATTTGTGATGAACACAAATATTTGTTGTGTCTGGGAGTAAAAATAAAAATAAAATATCTATTTAAGTATATATGTAATTTAACAGCCGTCTGGTTATCATACCACAAGCTCTCTTGACACTTACTTTGGGATCAGATGGCTGTGTATAGAGATGTCCCGAGACATTATTAGTTATATTATAAACACACCTGACAGATATAAATGTTTGCAGGTCACCATGGAAGTCCTCTTGTGGTGCTGCATTTTTATCCCCAAATAAAACCTCCCGCCATGTCTCAAGATTGAATGCAACTGCATTCTCAGTATCATTTAAGTTCTTGCCAGTCTCTGATGCGTCTTGTGCTAACTTCGCTCGTAATTTATTTTCTTCCTCATCGTAAATTAGCAATTTTTGATTCCATAGTGTTTTGAGCTTATCTGAAATCAACAAATAATTACTTGATACCTATCTTCACGCAAGGTTCCTCACAGCAAAGGCAAAGAATACAGATTGCCAATAACAATGTTCATTATGGATAGTCATACAACCAATAATAGCTTTACAATTTATATTTTTTATAATAATAATACACACCACATATAACACAAAGATGAAACATACCAATATTTTTAAGAAAACTGGCAGCCTCCTTCTCAGAGACATTCTCCCCTCTGCCTTTGGCTGTATTCTGCCTAGCCTTCCGCAACTTCAAAAGAGCATCTAATTTAACTATGCATTTCTTGGCATCCTGTTTCTTTCTTATGACTTCTCTTAGAACCATGTCGGCATCAAGCTTTGCTTGTTCTTCCTGGAAAATATAAATGTTGTTTAGGCATTAACCAATCTGTCCCAGTACAGGTCCATATTTTATGCCTACACGTAAATGGGGAGCCCTCTACTCCATATCAAGCTATATATTACCCGATCTCACACTTACTCCTTTAAGTCTGAAATATACAATAACCATATTTGGTCACATAATGTTATTTAAACTCACAGGTGAATGACCTGTTTTAGAGTAGTGTCTGATTTTTGGTGTTCTATGAGACAGAAGTATTGGCGAAAACTAAATTAAAATTTAAGAAGGAACAAAAAGCATAACAAGGAAAACCCAGCAATGAATATTCCAAATATAAATTAATATGAATAGTAAATATCCAATATTTTCAAACAACAAACATTGACTGCCTAGTTGGTCATGTTGGTTGCAAGTGTGACTGCCGATCAGGAGGTCCTAGGTTCGATCCCGGGTCGGGCAATACTAAAATTTTCTAATTTAGATTTTCTAGTAGTGGCTTGGAGTCTGGATATGTACCCGATGGATGGCAATAGGCTCACCACTTATTCCATAGTGGGACATAAACGTAACTGGTGAAATGTGGGAGTGTTCTACATTGCTTTGTCTACCTCTTCGGGCATAGGAGTGATGTTATGTTTTGTTACATTAACATACCACCAACATACCAAACAAAACAAAATTTTTTTACACCATAAATTGCCTGCCCTTGACTTACAATAATATTAATTTTCACATCACGACCCTTATCACTTAAGGGTATGAAAAAGAAACTATGATCTATTCTCAGACCTACCGAACATACTCATATGTATAAAATTTCGTAAAAATCAGTCAAGCCGTTTTAGAGGAGTATTCCTACTAACACTGTGATACGAGAATTTTATATATGTCGGAGAACCGTTCTAAACATCTTCACTAGTGGTTGCGGGCTTAGTGTGCGTCATTCGGGTAAAATGCGAGCACAAAATACTGATATTAGATGTCTACAAATGTTTATTTAGTTTTCACAACACTTTTAAGGTTAAATTAAATGAAAAACAGTTATAACCGAGCAGTAGGTTCGGGGCACCGATCTTAGCAAAAAAGAACATTACGATCCAACTCGATCCACCAGCCCTCCGACCGTCCACCACGACGTTATTTTCCCGCCCTTTTTAGATGGCGCCTCGACCCTACTCGAGGCACGTCCTCTGCTCTGATTGGTAGTTACAGACTAGCAATATTCCTAACTTTTTAATAAATTGACAAATGCTTCAACTTGTAAAGCCAATTATAACAAATCAAATAAAATCAATTTAAGAATTAACAAAACCAATAAGATGATAAGAAGTAATATTAAGACATTGTAATAATTAATGATAAGCAACAATCAACCCAACACAGCTTCCTTCCTCCGACATATATAAGATACAATACCAGGATACAGAAATACAATGATACAAGTAAAAAATCAAAGCATCAACTAGACTTACACTTAAAAGAGTAGGTTTATAAAATTACATAAATTTACCTGTTTTGCTTTTAAAATATCATCCTTAATCTTCTGCAAATTCTCATCAATTTTGCGTGATCTTTCTTCCATTAGCCTCCTGCTCTCCTTCTTTGCTGATTTCCTCTCCTCTTTGAGTCTTTTTAACCGTAGTCTTTTCGCAGTGCATTTCGCAATCACTCTTCTCGACATGTCCAGATACAAGCCAGTACAGTCTTTTAACTTATCATGTATTCTCTCTTTATTCAGTTCAATCTCACTCATTCTCTTTGTCCATTCTCCTTCAGAATATTTATCAATGTTTTCTCGCAAATTACAAACTAGATCCCCCACATTCCTCAGAGACAAAACTAGAGTTTGCATTTTTTCTCTTATCTCTATGACAGTAGTTGCTTTTGGTTTGGGTTTTCTTACTGGTTTTGGTATTCTCGTTTCAAATGTTTTAATATAATCTTGATCTAAACTCTCTTGGGTTCGAGTATTATCTTGTGAAGGGAAAACATTTTGTGGTGGAACAAAAGGTCTCCTAGGCAGAGGTAAAATAGGTGGAGGCAATGGAGGGGGTGGAAAATCAGGAACGAAACGGAATGTAAAATTGTTTCCACAAAAATTATTATTATAATTACGATTATATGACATGATTATTATTATAAATGTATAAAAATAATATAAGAAATTATTATAAATAGCTAGACTAATTAGGCGTTATCGTTATCAGGGAGCTGACACTCTGCCTCCTTTAATACTTGTTCTGCTAATACATATTCCTCATGCTCCTTGAGGTCCTGCTCTGTGTCTAGAGTGTTTTTGAGATCAGCAAATGCTTTCGTTAACCTGAAATAGTATTTAATATGAATACCAGTTGACTGCTGTGTTGGCCTAATGTTTGGAAGTGTGACTGCCAATCAAGATATCTACAATGTTTGACAGGATTCAAACCCAGGAGGGTCAGGTATGCTTAGATTTGTCTAATTTAAAATTTCTTGTAGTGGCTTGAAATCTGGGTTTGTGCCTCGAGTGTGGCAATAGGTCATTTCATTACAGGCCATAAAACATAACTGGTGAAACATGGGAGTCTACTACAGTCCTCAATCCACCTTTTCGGAGATTATAGGTGTGAGGTCATGCTACCAGAGGTAACAAAGAAAATATGCACTATGAACATAATGGAATTTATTTAACTTTATTCAGCCACTATAATAGTATAATTAAAAAAATCCCTAAAGACTGCCCTAAGTCTACAAGAGCATCTATGTATAGTTAAATACACATTTTTCTTAATCTAATACTGACTCAAAATGAAACTTGAGTAACTGAAAATCACGTAAGAGAAACTACGAAAGTATCCTCGTTATATCTGTTTTATATTTCGTAAGAGCATACTATTTTTTACAAAATACTGATCAAGAGGAAAAAAACAACACTATCCTTACAAGCGACCACACTTACTACAGCTATTCTATGATTTGACTTTCGCATGTTGTTTAATATTAATTAAGAATCCTTATTAATAAGGATAATAATAATAATGCTTAGTATGAAATGCTAGTACCGTGATCACACCTGGCATAATAATGTGTCGGGAGTTCGTATTCATGCCGTTATATCACCCCAGCATTGTTTAAGCGGTAAATATAAATTGACACACGTGACTCACCTCCTCTGACAGTCCGGGACCATCATAAGCGACTCCTGAAGAACCTCTTCTTGCTTTCTGATATTGTGTTCGTCTTGCCCCTCGTCTTTTAACTTCTGTATCCGGTTTTTCTGTTGTTCTGCTTCTTTCTCATAAACTACTTTCTCCTTAGCTATGCGTTTTACAACGCCGGTCTTTATCTTTATTTGTCTAATACGGGGATCTGCCATTGTTAAAAAGCACGCTTTGTTCGGCTTTTATTTCTGTCGTGACGTTTTAAATCATTCCAAAAGTTATTTATTTTTTAAATGATTGCTTAATTGCGACTTTGATTCCGTCTTTTCAGCCAACTACAATATTAGATTTTGTAATTAATTACAGTTTGCATTTATTCATTAATAACACCTTCTAATCTAATACAAGTAAAAAATAAATTGATTTTTTCTATTTACAGGCATCAATAGGGCATCGAATCTTCATGACTTTTGATAATAATTCCTGTTGGTATCAAATAGCGCGAACAATGAAAAACCTAAATACGAGTTATTTAAAATCATTTTTAATCGACCCAAAAGCAGTGAAACCAGTAATTAAGTAACAAATAAATGTATTAATGAAATTAGTGAAGAAACTACTAGCTTTCCCCCGTTTCTGGTACAAAATCTTCTACAGAAGCGAGTTTGAAACTTGTGAAATAGTTTATAATAATACATTACTACCGCTAATGTAACTTTCATCATTATCATGGTCTTCATCATTTGCCTGTCTTAGTCCACTGCTAGACATAGGCCTCGCGGAATGTACGCCGTCGAGCCCTGTGCTCAGCTTGCCGCATCTAGCTCCTGCAGCTTCTTGGCTTTAAGAAACTGTACCTTGCGATTCCCAAACCGCATGTCCAGGGTAGAGGTAATCAACAAAACACCTCATATAAAGGCGCAGAGTAAAATATATAGCTTTAAACCTAGTATATAATAAGAAGGAACTTATGAAATAGCGACAAAATTCACTATTATTGTGCTGAATTTTTTTTTACGAAAGTCGTTACAACATTAATTTGTACGAATTATTATTACTATAAAAAAATAAACTAAGAAAAGCTAAAACAAGTAAACAAAATACTCAATAAGACTGATTGTATCTTATCTCTCTTCGCGATAAAAATCCAGCAAGCTACTTTAGTATTGGTAAGAATTTAAGACTTTTTAAACAAGATTTGACGTAGGTATCTATCGACCTACAACGAATAATACAAGTGTTCGCAAATATGTAACGTTACATTATTATAAAATACGCGGGATAACAGGACTAAAACATTATTTATTTTGTACAAATAATAAACACTCAATATAAATCTTGACAGACAAATAAGTTGAAAGCGTGCATCGTGGTATGACATTGAGTTCTTCAAAGGTAGCGTTTAAAAAATCATTCAAAGCAGACAAAAAATAAGTAAATTCTGGGTGGAAGAATTAACTCGCCCCATGCTACGATGCTAGTGGCCTTGCGGAAGGATTACGGGCCGGACTTCCTTCCTACCAAAGCAGCAGACGTCGGCCGCACGAATTCAAACGGGAGCGGGCGTCCGACGACACCGCATGCCGCTCTAATGTCTGCCCGTTCAGGTCGCGCTACCACGTCGTTCCTGACGTAGCGACCCGCCGCAAAGATGGCTCGTACAGCGATATTCTGCTGCCCTCGTTAGCGTCCGCGATTCCTTCTCAAGTCGTTGTCATTCAAACACAAGACGAGTGATACTGCATAGATACCACAAGTCTGGCTGTAATCATTCAGACGTTGCAAATGTCTATGGTCAATGTCAACCACTTACCTCCAGGTGGGCCACTGGACTGTTTGCCATGTTTTCCAAAAAAGAGAGGTACTTCTAAATCTTTAACTTGCTATCCTATTCAAGTTTAGTTTCTCCACATTGTTATTATGTGGAAGACAGGCCTTCGCTTTTATTAGAGAGTGATACGCAATTTCATTTGCATTATATCACATTTTTAGGATGGTTTTCTCATATGACATCACGCCCGCATTTCCACAAAGCGTAGGCAAGTAGGTAGTACTCACACTTTTGACCGGTTATGTCGTACGTCGCATATAATCAATGAGCTTATTTTGTTTTTTATATGTACCCACGTTATGCATGACATTGCATAAAAACATACATATGCGTACGCAAACAAAAAACACCCTGTACAGTGTACACATTTGAAATGGACATGAGATATTTTCTTTGACATCTCTTATCCACGAAAGTCGATGAAGTATCCGTAGATAAGTGTTGATATGGGGTAAAAAAATGTTATAATTTGTGATAAAGAAGTCTCGCACATCTTAAGTCTCAGCGGGTGAGCGAGATGAGGTGGTTGCTGCTGTTAGCTGGTGAGATTTTACCATTTTTATTATTAGGAGAGGAAAATTTTATCCTTCCTCTTTAGTTCATAGTATTGCCTTCAATATTTCTCCTCTTATCCTGTTAGCGCACCTACAGCCACTACAGTACCTACACTACAGTACCTACACTGAAAAAGGTTTTATTAAGGTTAAAGCCATAGTCTGCCACGCCGGCCAAGTGCGGGTTAACGAACTTTACACGCCTTGCAGAACGATTTTTTATTTTGTGAATAAGGTTTTCTCACAATGCTTTCCTTCACCGTCATAGCAAATTATGTTTAATTTAAAAAACACACATTTTGTAAAGAGTTGCGTGCGAAGATTTGAACCCGGGTTACCCTGGCTCCAGGACTGAGAGTTCGAATTGCTAACCATTACGCTAACACTATTTTTTAATACATCAATAGATAAATAATATTAATATATATTAATGTATATTTTATAGTTCTAAGGCCTAGAATTATGATTTATATTTTAACATAAGTGCTTAGCTTAAAAGATGCAGTAGCACGCCTATGGAGT
>DWDU01000292.1:0-20432 GCA_018245575.1 Jemadia suekentonmiller | reverse complement strand
CCGAAGCGGTGGTAGCTTCATTTTGACGTACAAAAAGTGTTCCAATGAACCTATTTTGAATAAATGATATTTGAATTGAATTAAAACGTAACTGATGAAACGTGGGACTGTAGATACTACATTCCTCTGCCTACCTATTCGGGTATAACATACGTGATGTTGCGTTATTTAAAATCTTAGCCAATATAAGAAGCAGTGTTCTACTAAGCTACTCTTTTATAACATTTAATGTGATCCTCGTGCCATAATAATTATGTGCATATACATATTAGCAATCTGTTTTGTTTCCATCAACAATTGTCTCCTAAGTGGCGCCATCTGTACAATGATCACTAAATCCCTTAGTATACGGGAATTACTTTCAGGGTTCGTGGCAGGGGAACACGTAGTTGATTCATAATGTTACTAGATGGCGCTCTGCAAGTTTTGTACTACCACTCATTCTTGTTTACGTTTTCATATACACATTGCAAGGTTTTACTGTCTCATTGTTTTGTTTGTAGTAGAATAGATTAAAAGTAACATCACACCTGCAATCTAGACTCCGATATCTACAATTTAATAATCCAATAGTGAACCCAGGACCTCTGGACCGGCGACTTTGCCGTCGACCAACGAGACTGTTTTATTACATTGGCATAACTTTGTCATTCCTAAACATGGATGGAATCTATAGGCAAACAAACGTAATGAATGTAGCTTTAATCTGTCCCACTGAGCGTGTGGCGATGGTCTAGCCTCTGTGTGCAGGGTAAATAAACGTCTAAAACGGTTTTTAATCCAAATCATACACGCCAAAGGCGGTGTTCCCGATGACAAATCATCTCTCCATAAACCGATATACAATATATACAACCGATATACAATTTCAACTGTTGTATAACATAACCCGTGAAAAGAGGTGAGGTTAACAAGTATTATATTACGGCTATACGTCCTTGAAGGCATGATAATAATTCCACTTCGTAGACTTTTATTGTATTGTGTGCAATATTATAATGTGGGCTGCGAACACATTCGACTATTCTGCGTAAGCCTGAACTGTTATCGCGTGTCAAAACATATACATCGGTCAAATTGTTTTATTACACATTTGCAAGGATTACAGTAGATCGTCGCGCCGACTGGTGGAGTGAAGGGCATAGTCTGCCGCGTTGGTCAAGTGTGGAATTTCAGACTTCACGCACATCAGAAAACATCATGGGGAACTCGGAGGTGTACTGTTTACGTCACGATGCTTCACTTCATCATCATTATCAATGTCATCATCACCCTGTCGAATTCCACTGCTTGCAATAGGCCTGCCTCCCCCGAGGGATTTGAGCCCATAATCCCCACGCATCATAACTTAATAACTTGATTCCGTTCACTTGTCCGCTGTGACACACTTATGTTTTAAAAATACCCTCGTGAAATGTCAATGAACTTATCGTTTTGTTTGTTCAACAGTCCAACGGATAGGTACTTGTGTCATCGACTATGTATGACACAGTTGACTTACAGTTTCCGTGTTATTCTGCATTACGAATTACAAGAGCAACATGCGTATAGCGAGGATAATAGTAAACTGTAGCGCCGACAGTATCTAGGGCTTTACAAAAAAAGTGAATAGATATTTGTCGGCATATATTCTTTATTTCTTACCGCGATCCATTAACGCTACCTGTGTTATCACGTGCAAATGATCCACTTTCCGAATTATGTATTATTTGTTGGAATAAATCAAGTCGTTTGGCAACGTCCAATAGACTACACAAGAGTACAATGACACTGAGAGTAACTATTGTTACTGAATTACCTAAATGCACGATTTTATTTAGTCACTGAGAAAGCGTTTTGCTATAGCAAACTTAAAACCTTTTTTCACTCTAAGAATAGAAAAGCGTACGATATCACACTGCGGAAAAATCAATAAGTTCAGATTAAAGGTGATTTTCGAAAAATAACCACCAGTCTATCAAAACTCTGATGTTCCGCGATAAAACTATCTAAATAAACTTAAGTAGATATAAAAAGACTAGTTTAGCACATCTACACTTTGAATGTGTTCTGAGCGTACAATTTAAAGTTTATTTTATATTTGGACTCCGCCTCAGAACTCGAGACTAGGTTTCATAACTTTCGAGACGAATAAAGATGGTACTTTTACGAGTGAAGAAGGTATCCCATCTATGCTTATGTTTAGTAAAACATGAGTAAATAAAATATTATTAAAACACTGTACAGTTTTAAGTATAACATTATATCACAATATATTTCCCCGAAAAAGTAGATAAAAGTGTATAGCACTCCTATTTCTAACCCATTGTTATATATACTTTCCATAGAATTAAATCTTGCACAAATCCAGGCACAATTTAAAAAATGTAAAAAAGATAAATAATTAAAATAAGTATTATGTAGGTACTTTTTAAAATGCACATGTTTAATTTTAATGAAATTAATCTCTTAGCAGGCACAGAACTGGAGTATTCAAAGGTTGCGCATTTGCTAATATCCTCCGAGCCTTAGAGAGAATATTTTTTTCTACACTTTAATAAAATGAAAATCTAGCGTGTTACGTTAGCGTAAGTCCAATGCGTTCGCGAGCTCAGCGTGGCGTTAAAAGGATATTCATATTTTCATACGTAACACAACATAACATGACGCCTGTATTTATCGACTATATAACGGCTGTATAAGGGGTAGGCAGAGGAATATAGTATTCAGTATTCTCCCTTTAAGCAGCTGTGTTATATGTTTCACTTAATAGGGGATGAGACTATTCACATATACCGAGCACAATGTTTTTATACTATTTCCATAGGTGATTATTAAAGATTACAAGCCTATAAATGTATTCCAACTCGTTTGCTGGAGTGTCCATTTTTTAATTGATATTGGCTATTAACGCTTATGTTTTTTTTTTTATTAAATCCATTACATTTAATTGGAAATAAAGATACAGAGTAGCCGCTTTGTCGTAACTGTGATTTTTTTATAGCCAGTATCATAGCTAATAAGCTAATATTGCTTTTAATAGTACTAGTTTTTATTATAAGTTTGTGTTAGGTATTAACTACCTAACTTAAATAAACGTAACTGGTGAAACGTGGGTGTGTTCTACACTCCTCTGCCTACCTCTTCGGGGATTATAGGCGTGATGTTACGTAATTAACTACCTAGTTGGAACTTAGGACTTCCTGTCGAGGAAATACTTGTAAACAATTCTGACAGAATGGTTCAATCCATATATTATTTCTTTAGGAGTTGATTGCAAAAAAAGACATAACAATCACGCCTGTAATTCCCGAAGAGGTAGGCAGAGGAATGTTGAACATTCGATTGATTGATTGCAAAAAAATATTGCAAATTGTGTTTTTTTGTCTATCTTCCGGGATTATATTATCTACGTATCAATATTTAATGAAATCGATCCGGGTACGTTGAACTTGAAATGTAACACTCAAACGAAACTACGGCCTTTTGTACCTACCTATTATTTAAATATAGATATTTACTACTGTACTACAACATTGATAATACTTTATCTGTGAACACTCTCCGACATCATAATACAACAAGTACAGCCATTTGTAGTTTATATTTTGCATCAAATCGGGTGTGGCATCTTTAGCAATATTATCTATAAGAACTAGTGGTCCGGTTTAGCAGTGCTCAGTTTTTGACCGTTATTCATTAATTTATGTTCGAAGGTTTAATAATACTTTTTATACGCATATTGCAAGGGTACCGTTATACGTCTGTGCCAGTTATTGCTATTTACGTCCTTGTACGTTAGGTAGAGTACGGCATCAAATAAATGTAGAGATACCTCAACAGCTATCGTCGCTTGAATTCTGTTTATGTGAATATTTCTACGGCCCGCCATATTACATGTATGGCGATTTTTATTGATTTAATATAACCGACCGTTCATAAAAAATTTATACCCCATTAAAAAACCTCTCGTAATGTAAAGGTGATGTTGCGCCTGTTTACGTGGGCTGTTATAAGCTATGTTTGTATTTAATTACAGATTAGGAGGGCCATGGTATTGAGTACCCAAATTTAACCTTTTTTTTCCTCAATGTTGTCGATCGTTAAGTGCTGTTTAAATACCAGTATTCGTATTCATCGGGTCCCGTTTTCATATCATGACGCCCTCAATTTTCTTCGCAAGGATTCCGCTGCTCATATAAAGATTAGATATCATTTTGTTGTAACGTTCATGGAAATCTAAACTAACTAACTAACACATGGCCAGCGTGGTATCCATGGGCTTCATCTTTCTCACTTAGAAAGGAGACCCATGTACAAGGAATCAGATTTTGCTAAGGAATTTTTAAAATTCTGGCGACAACGCCGTTTTGGGTTACGCCTGCGTTGTATAAAACCATTTCACATATCCAGAATCCGAGCTATTAGTAGAAAATTTAAGTTAAAAAAATCCAATAGGGCCCGACTCGGAATTCGAACCCAGGACCTCTCGATCGGCAGTCGCGCTTGCAACCAACAGGACCAACGAAGTAGAAATATATTTTGAGAAACGAATGTAATCACAAATTTAATATAAGCCATAACAAAATAACTTTCTCCCTTGTTTGATAACGGTTGTGGTTTGACTGTGTGCAGCCCGAGGGTTGGTTAAAAGACTGTATTAAAGAATTGCGTGTAAATATTTCTGAACGCTCTAGCCATCCAGAAGACACCAACAGTCTAGCTGTCCGGGGTTTGTTAATCTGCCTACCACATCCTGCATATAGGCACGCGTCATGTACCAGTCTTCCTTCCATAACTGAATGCTCGTCAAAGTTCTGCATTTCACTTTTTTATACGAACATATTTTTTCTCCAACTTAACGTTTTCATAATATTGCTTGTGTTCCAAACAGTTAAACTTTCGCATTGAATATCTTTAGTGTGAACATTTTCTGAGCAATTAAATGGTTGAAATGCGCTTGAACTCCGAAAGATACACTTAAAGTAATTCTGTACTTACTAGAGTACCTATATGGTGTTGGTAAAATATTTAGATTAATATATTAAAAACTAAAATCCTTGTTCACCATTATGTCACCGTAAACAATCCAACACTTGCAAAACGGCCACAAAAAGCCAAGCAGCCATATTAGATACACACTTTGTGTATTTTTTTGCGACTCGTACACAATATATCAATTCGCAACACAATGGCAGGCAACAGCGTGGGAGAGTCCCCACGGCGCGGCGTTATAGACACAACCAACTATTAGCAGCGCAGACAGGCTTGTCCCATTAAACGACATATTATGATATAACAATTGATGGCGGAAATTGTCGAGTATAGGATGAACACGTATCATAAGAGCGGATAACTAGGGGGGAGGGGGAAACGATCACCCATAATCTTGTTTTTATCTCTTCATATGTACTGCTTTTCTACCCCTGCGTAGTCATACTTGCATTAGGGTTTAAAGGTAGCACAGATGAACCTTTGAAATGAACCCGAATCTCTTATTTGAAGCAATGATATTAACAAACTTTAGGGTGTTAGGCTCGAGCATATATGTAGGTACTCTTTACTGTGCAAATAACTTTAACATAACTAAAGATGTGAACAATCTTTAAATACATATATATATATACATCTAATGCAACTGACCAAGTAAAGGGGGTGTTATCTAACGAGAACTATTTAGTTACGATTACGTATTTGTGCTCCAGTGCTAATTTTGAGGAAAACAAATGAGCTGTTGAATTTTTTCCATTTATGGACCTCCATCTAACAAGCGATGATGTCCGACACCTTTATATAGAGAACTAGCTGTGCCCGCGGCTTCGCCCGCCGTGGTAATAATAATTTATTCATACTATAATAATTCCCGAGATTTTACCCGTGTAGCTCCCGTTCCTATGGGATTTCAGGGATAAAGATTATCCTATATCCTTTCTCGGGTCTTAAAATATCTTTGTACAAAATTTCATCCAAATCGGTTCAGTGGCTTAGACATGAAGAAGAAACAGACAGACAGACGGCGTTTATATAAATTTTATATAAACGCCCACGAGCAGCAACGTAGACGGTACGGAAAACTGTGATCTGCGATTCGCAGGCCCAATGCGGGCTTTGTAGGCCAAACGCATATATAGGTACTTAATGCGTTTTCAAAATTTAATATTATGTATTTGTTAGGTAACGCTGAAGAAAACATTACGAGATTCTAATCATACGAATCACAATGTTTTCCAATGCATATGAAGTCTTAAAACCCGCTCTCACTCTGCATTTTAAACTGTGATCTTATTCTTATAATCCGAGTTCAACGGTGCAACGTTAAATTTGTTAATGATGGTGAACCAAAAGATCTAGGAGCACGTGGAGTGGCACCGTTTTAAGATCTATGGCTAGCACTGATGACTGTTGACTAATAAAGACCCAATGAATGATGAGGACGCATTAATATAAATCAAAAATAACTTTAATATTTGATTTATAAGGATTGATTTGAATACAGTAATAATAAAAAATACAATATAATTATCATACAACCATTTTTTAAAGTAGCACATGTATGTATACATTTGGAAATAGGTGTAGAGTCGAAAACGATAACAGGAAAACTCCGAATAAAAAATGTTCAATAGTTACTAAAATTTTGTAATAACATCCATCCGTCTGATGAAATGAAAAGCCAACTTGGACGAGCGGATCGGCTCATTCTATGCGATGACAATAAGAATGCTCGATATTTTCCCTATTATGTTGTCTATGAATTAGAAATTGAAGAGATTTTTTTTTATTTCGAAACCCGACAATTATTTTCTCGTATGTATTTTTTGACTGAAACATTCCACTATGGTCTTACATGAACGCTGATATCGACGAATTGCCAGTAGTTTTGGTTATTTTTGAAAGGCTAGTCTCATTATTTAATACCTATATGATTACAGGTGACCTATTTACGAAGGTGATTTTATCTATGATTGTTTTTCACTTTGGAGTAACTAGTGGTTTCCAGTGCAGTGCTTACTGATCAATGGGTTCTAAGTGCGATCCCCGCGTCGGGCGAAGTTTTTGAATTTTACTCGTTTGAAATTGGAAATAGTAACTTGGAGTAATGATTTGTTACCGGTGTGTGTCAGTAGGCTCACTCACTATTCCATAGTGTTCCGTATGACATAACTAGTTAAACGTAGGAATGTACGACGCGCCTCTGCTTACCCTCTTAGGTAAATAGATGCGTGATGTTATGCTATGTAATTTTATCTGCCTTATAATGGAGATGGTATTAACAAAGGTGATCGTCAAGAACTTAATTGTAGTCACAAATCAATCCGTCGTGATCGCGCCGAATTAAGCGTTGAATCAATTAGTACTACGTCACGCACGGATAATGCTCGCACAGCGGTACCTTGACCTCATGAAATCAATTCCTTGGCGGAGGCCTATGCTCTGATTTTAATGTAACAGTAAATGTGTAAAATTCAATTTAGTATAATAAACTTATTATGAAATAATCAAGATACAGTAGTTATAAATCTGTTGAAGCTTTAGTATAACTGATAGTATAACCTACCGATAATGAAATTTAATTGAAAGAGCAACTTTTGTTTTACTCGAGAGATAAATGAATGAAGCAAAAAAACTAATTACTTTTAAATTAAACTGCTTGCTGACCCCTGATATAAATTACTACAAACCCAGTCACACACTGATTTATCAATTAAATCTGCTTTTTCAATGTGCGTTTTTTGGTCCAGTGTTTGATCCACTCTTCATTATCAGCCTTTTAAATTTATCAAAAAAATGCGAGCCTCGGCGGTTTACTAGCTGCAAGTGCTACTGATGAGCGAGAACTTCTGGGTATGATACGGGTCGAAAAAAAAATTGGTGAGTTTTTCTTTTTTGAAATTTCCTGTATTATATACTAGCATTGGAGTCTCACCCCTAATTTCATGGAACGTATGATATAGCGAGTAAAAAGTGGAAGTACTCCTGTATGTACCAAAACTTTTTATTGTACAACACATAATAAGAAAATACAAGCCAAAACAAAAGCAAGAAAGCAGGAGAAGAACAGTATTTGGTTTTATCAGTGAAAGAACTTTACAATACCACACAACCTTAAATATTTAGCATGAATATTGATGTATTCAAATATATAAATAAATAAGTATACTTAAACATTGATTTTATACATAAAGATATCATGAAATCGCACAGCGCTCGATCTATCATTTCAACACGCTGACAGTTCGCAGTCATCCATTTTGATTCAACGTCCCGCGCGTCCATTTTCACAAACGCATCGGGAAAAACAAAACGAACATTAAATCCGCACCAACTATAAACTGGCGAAGGGAGTTCTTGCGTCGAGATTAAATCATTAGTTCGCTCGACGTGCGATCTATCATCTCAATGCACTAATAGCTTACTGTCATCCCATTCATCTTGACGTTACATGAGGCAATTGGGAATCTGCAAGTTCTGACATCTACTTTGCATAAGTTTATGTAGTTGCCTCGAACTTCATTCGTACATCTGAATTCCCTTTTCATCTTCTGAAATGTAATGTCATAAAATATAAGAAAACATTTCTTATCCTTCTGAACCAGTTTCAATCAGTTATTTTAAAAAATAACGGTTTGTTATTGATGGAGTTTGATATTGCGCAGTGCCCACGTTGGTTGGATTATTTGTATAATTTTATCATTTATTTGGCAATTTGTGGAATTGCTACCGATCGCAATTTAATTTTCATTTAAACGATTTGAGTCTGAAATTCCTTAATACATATATCCAACAGTTTCAATAAGTCGTTGAAACGAAATGCGAGTCTATAACAGTATTTAAATCAAACCGTTTTAATTTTACATTATTATACGGATATTTAAATTGTATGATAGTTACTAATGAAACCACATATATTTATATATTATTATTATTTTCTATCCATGTTAATTGGTCCTCCATAATTTGGGTTTCTTTACTGTGCACTAAAGAGTAACGAGGTCGAAAAATGCAAACAGGTTCTATTTTCAGATCTGGAATCTCAAGAACACCAATTGAACGTTTGATGTTCTATATGTAAACCCTAGTATTTGATAACCATCAAGAGGCGCTTGTCACTTCCCCTGCTGTGTGTAATATTTATAAAATATGTAGGTACTCGTTTTACAGAACAGTTTGTAACAAGTTAAATGAAAAAAATTACAAGCTTTGAAACATTTTTTCATTTTACAATTACCTAATGTTATAATGTCTTCACATTTTTTAGTGTTTGATTACATAGGCAATAGAAGTGTAGAGCTGCAGTATTCAGCGAATGAAAACATTACCTTTAAAACGGAAGTGAAATGTCAACCAGAACGTTACAACAGACTTCGAATTGCCGCCAAATGAATAGGTACCTACGATTGTTACAAACGAAATGTTACTTACGTTTGTGATAGAATCGTGTCTTTGATAGTGGATTTATTCGTACATTAACATATAATACCAATCAAGTCATAGGCACGATTGATATAAAAACAAAACATCAGAACTTCGACGTATGCGACAAGAATGCATTTAATTTAGATGACCAAAAATGACGGGCATCGACGTTTATCTAAAATGAAAATGTCGGTTATTTAAAATTGGCTGTCACACAAGAGAGCATTGCAATACTGGTCTAAAGACACTAGCTATGTACACATTGTACGGAGACGATTTAAATCGAGAAGACGAATACAAAACATAAAACCGTAACAGAATATACAAGTAGAGGCTTCATATTCCAGCCTATCATTGTAACACGTCATCCACCAGAACTACTTAACCTTAGCCGTTTAGGTAACACTGTTATTAGTCTCAAGTCAACTATGGTCACAGGCCTTTGTGTTTGGCTCGCTGATGACAATTGGATGACCATTCTTGGTTGAATAGATTATAAACTTTTGGCAATCATAAGAATATAACTCATCCGTACATCAATCCTAGAAGAATACGACTATATGCATTATAGGCTTCTTCCAAGCGTGCTAAGAGACAAGTGCCTCTATTTGTGAAGGAGGATTTGTGAACAAATTTATGTTATATTGGAATGGAATTTCACTTATGAATATCTAGTTATAAATAAAGTAGCTGCCGTAATGACTGTGATGTAAACGGACATATATTTAATCAACATTTTACAGAATGTAAATAGAGTAATAAAATTTTAAACACTTATGTATGATTTTGAAATGAACCACGGATTAGCTGACATAGGTATATGGAGATGGGGGTGATTAAGCCATACTAATTTGTAATGCCACTGTTCAAACATTCGGTTTTGCCAATTATTAGCTAATTACGGAAGATTACATGCTCCGTTAATATACAGTGATGAGCCAAAAATAAATGTTATTTCTTTAAGTGTTTAAGTGTGAATATAAATATAAACAATATTCTATAATTGTAAACGATTTTTGTATTCGTCTGTTTTCTTGATTCTATGTTTCAATTTAATTTTTTTCTAACTTGTTCTACTTATTCTTTATTACAGTGAAGCGCATGTTTGGTTAATACATATTACTATACAAAAACTTGGTGATATAGAATCTCAGAAACCAGTTGAAAATATATGTTCCAAAATGTTCGTACACATGTTTAAAGTCAATTTGGAGACTTAATGAAATAAATCGAAAAATCATTTACGAAATTTCTACCGGTAACTGCGAGTTTATTGAGATTTAATGGGCATACGAACGCGTGATGAGGTTGTCATATTTCGTAACTGCGAAAATTTTAAATCATTGGAACAGTGTCAGTGCCCGTGAAATGAATGGAATAATGTCCAATCGTCGTCATCGACGGATCAGTCAAGTTAAGTATAATTTAAAAAAAAACTAATAAAGACTTTTTTTCCATTTTAAACTTAAACACGTATGTGTCTAGATATATTTCTTCTTAATTGATTGTTACTTCTTTCTGCCGTAAACTCCAGCTACAATAAGGCCCTTGCGCCTTTACATGTACAACGTTGATCATCCTTAAGATTATTTTGAATATACTGGCTAGGGGAGCAGAGATTTTGTTCGCATTTAAAATGGAACTTTAAATCATTCCTATAAATAAATAATAAATATCTTCGGACATCTCACACACGGCCATCTGATCCCAAACTAAGCAAACTATCAAAAACTGCTCTCCTTTCCGAGCTCATGTAGCCGAGCCGATTGATGCCAAATTAAATGGCTATATTGCTACAATGTTGTTGCATTGAAACTAGTTATCTCTTTTTCCGTTTATTTGCCAGCTCATCAAGACGTTACAAATGAAAAAGCTGTCATTTTATGCAAATGGCATAATTGCTTAAGCAAAACTAATTCGAGAGAAGCTTTTTGCCTCACTGCGATGAAAAACGTGATTGAGAAATAAAAAAACATGCAATGAAACCTTGTTTTTATCGTTAGCCGACACTTATAGGTTCTTTTTAAATTAAATTAAAAATAAGATAGATAGCATTGAAATAAAAGATACTACTTTGAATAGAAACTTTAACTAGGATTCGTTTCGTATTTACGTTTATTTCTATTTTGTCCATTATTGTGTAACATAATTCTGTCTCTGTCTGTAATCCATGTCTACCAACCCGTACATGGTCAGCGTGGCGGACAATGGCCGTAAACTTTCTCATTCTGAAAGGAGAAGTGGCAATAGTAATAGTCCAATAGTAAAGTTGTAAAAGATTTAAGTAACAACCTTTGCAGTTAATTCGCCTGTACTGCAATTATATCCATTTGCATAAAATTGCATAACGCCTATGATTATACCACTTTTACGATAATTTGATAATAATATTGTTATTGCGTCATAACACGAACATACTCGGTTACGTGTAAAATTATATATAAAAACATGTATGTACACAACGTGTTCATATAGTTTATCAGTGGTCTGTCTATTAACCGTTGAACCGAATGCTGTGTCCAGTTTCGAATCAAATGGTCATGTTTGAGTTGTTTGTCCCGAGATATTATTATTACGCCCGACGGACCGGTGTTTTAGTACGAATTTACTCACTACGTAAACATCGTAGTAGTGGCAGTAGCAGTAGTAAAACAGACGCCGTCTACCATTAACCCGTGCAAACAGGAGATAAGAGTCGCAAACCATTTCAGTGGGTTGACATTTGGACCTGTTTATTGCGGTTCGCGATGAATAGTGTGAACACTTTGTGTATACGTACACTCGATTATTTCATATCTAAGTTACCAAAGCTCAGGTTTAAAATGTTAACAACATACTTTACTTATTTGTATTGTGATACGAATGTATGTAGTTATTATATTGAATGCTATTCTAGGTATTATTGTACTATACTGTAATGAACTGCGACAAATAACGACTGATAGTTTCAGAATTGTGTAAATATGTGTTCCAGACGTTAATAGATTGTAAAGCGAGATGCGTGGACAGCAGTATAATTTACAGGTAAGGAGATGAGATTGTATGTAACTTGTCGCACGCTAGTTTTAACCATGTACATGCAAAATGTCGAATGATCTTTCATGTGCGACTTCCCGGAGCGCTATGACATGGGGTTGTTTAAGAAAAGCGTAAAGAAATCCGGACCAGTTTCACAGCCGATAATACATCGGCCACTCGGGTCCGTAGGCGACGGTAACCACTTACCATCGGATGACCCGTTTGTATGTTTTCCAGGCTGAATATATTAAAAATAGTTATGTAGCTATGTTACTGGTTTTAAATAAAAATACAGTATATTTTTATTTATCAAATCGTTTAATATCTTATCAATTGTTATGTGCTCTTAATCTATTCATAAGATCCGAGGTGAACATAGTAAATATATCATTATCTTAACGCTGTCCGATACGTACACTCGTTTAAGCTTAACTACAGTACAAATGGTAAAGCTAATGTCGTGCTGGTATTGAAATAATTTTGATTACCAAAGCTCCACACTTCACACGTTAGGATTACGTGCTTTTATATATTGTGGAGGTCTTTCGAATAGACGGCTCGTGTTTCATATAGAACTTTAGCACGTTATAATAAAGTATTTTCAGACATTTCTATTGTTTTATAGCAAGAGGACCTTCGAGCGCCGTTTCAAAACAATTCAAATGTAAAAATGGACTACATTGAAATGTATTGAAGTTCTATTTTAAATCGGATTAAAATATGCTCTACTAAGAACCTGCCTATTTGAATGCACCCTAAGTGTTTATTATCACACATGAAAACAAAATTATAACGGTGTTCTTACACTGCAGTTATAAAATGTATTAAAACATCATTGAACATTCATAAGGTAACATTTTGTCATAAATTATGGCACGTTATCAAATGTTTCCGTTAGTAAATATTAAGTCGTTAGTGTTGGTCGATGTTTAATATAGCTTTATAACGTCAGAGTAGCCGCAACATAAAGAACCACAAGTATCAAAATTGTTTAAACTCATTTTCAGATTGTACCCTTTTAAATATCGAACCTGGATCTTTACACTATTAGTACCGATAGATTCAAAACACGCACACGTGTTATTTGCATAAATATAAGCGTACAGCCTACTTAGTATCTAAAAATATATAGACTTATAGCGCGTTATTATCGTATTTAAATAAAGATACAAAACAATATTGTGTTTAAAAAATATAGCATATATATTATATACATCTTTGGTTCAATTATTATAACTAAAGAAACACATCAACATAATTGAATGGCGTCAAACGTCACGTCACACACAACTTCACATCGAAGTGAACTTCGAACTATGCCCAAAACTAACACCTGTATAATATCGATACACGCTCGTTCGATATTTTTATAGTTATTACCTAAACAGCAAATATTAATAAAACTGAAGTTTAATCTGTATGTCTGTCTGTCGATTGTCGGTTGATTAACCGCCATGTTGCTTAAATAATTATTTATTTTCATAATTTGGATAATATAGTCACACATAAAACTCGTAACAACACGCTTGCAATCCTCGAAGAGGTAGGCAGAGGAATGTATGTAGTACACTACCACGATTCACCAGTTACGTTTACGTTTCACTATGGAATAGATGGTGAGCCTATTGCCATGTGTCGGGCACATTTACAGACTCCGTGCCACAAATAGAAAATTACAAATTAGAACAATCCAGTAGTGCCCGACGCTGAAATTAAAACCCAGAATCTACCGATCGGTAGTCGCGCTTGCAACCAACACGACCAAGTGGGCGGTACATAAACGAACACAATAAAAGTACATAACGACCAACAAATAAAACTCATTCATAGAAACAGAGCATTTACATCTGTATGAGGAATGCACGAGTTGCAGTTCTCTGTCATGGTATCTATGAGTTTCCATATTTACTGAACACCCCTTGAACAGTATTGCGGATTGTGGTGTCGAGTTGTTCTCTACGAGGACCCCCGGAGTCAACGGTAACAGCTCTGACGATGACATCCGCTAAGGACCGGAATATATTGGTTACATTCAGTGTTGGTACTGTTGAGAATTTTTATTTATTTGCACTAAAACCTAAATATTTTAATAGGGTGAAAACAACTCCTCATAATATTCTCCATCAGTCACATATTGGGAGAAAGTGAACAGTTGTTTGTTTTCGGCGCTTAATAACAAATTTTAATAAATCAGTTAATGTATGCATAAATAGAGTATTTATTGTATACAAATTGTAATGTTGATATCGATTGTACCACAGACTGGCGTTGATGTATTGCGCGGCGGCGCGCTCCGAGCGGCGCGGGCGGTTCGTGAAGGATTCGATTCCCGCAAATTTCAATTATGTATGTCGATGACGAATATTGCAGTGAACATTAACGCAACGATACTTACATAACGGAATATAATGATTCGTACGTACTTTCATTGGTGACGAGTATCTTAAACTAACGTTTGACATCAGAACACGGACGTGCCAGCATACGCCACGCTGCTCCAGGTGGCAATAAGTGGCTCTGTCTATCACTAACTGCCCTCCGTCCTGCTTAACGTTTCAAATTGTTTACCACCTGACAATGCGTCAGGCGTATGTTTAGGTCAGATTGATCTGTTTTAATAATAATGAGTCTTCAATATCGCCCTGATTGACTGCTACAAGTTGCTACTACATTTTAAACCAGTTTGTGTTACTCCCTAACCATTATGTGTAACAATTTGAAGCAAACAAATAAATTCATTATTACCTATGAGATGTTTCATTTTTCATTTATACGACTTCAGTGTTTTACGTAAATTAATATGATGACGTCATAAATTTGTGAGAAGTACCTACATGTACCATTACGTCGTTTATGAAAATTACATTGACACAATACAAATGTGTGTGTATTACAATTTAATAGTCCATTTCAAACTCCGCTTCTGAAAATCCACTGTTGTCGTTTATCAGTCAAAATAATTATATTATCCGTGCATTAAAATTAATACATAACCACAATGCATCATTAAAAAGCAAATATTATATTGATAATACAGGAAACTATTTATTTTTGTTGTATTATTATTAAATTTTCGTCTTAATGTTTTGTCAATGGAACAATTTTTACATTTTAAATTCAACTCATTATACAGTTATTGAAGGTTTTTTTTAAATTTAATTTTCGCAACTTTATAACATAATTAATAGTTTTAATATTTAATCACTCCCGTTTTATTATAATAAAAAACAACAAGCGATCTGAGAGGTATTTAAGGTCAAAAGCCTTTATTTTGATCTTACATTAAATTCAGATATTCGGTTCACGGTAGTTACCTTTCTATACTAACAGTGAAAGGATAAGGTTTATAGTTACATGTTTATTATTCAAGACATTAATGTAATGAATGTATAATCGTAAAGAGCAAAAGCCTATATTTGAAGTATTAATACTGTAATATGGAATTAATTTATAACGTCTCTGTAATGCCTTGCGTCATATTTTCGAACCACGTGGTAAGGAGTCACCGCAGCTCAATGCTGTTCAAGCCATTCTCGGCTTTTTGTTGAGACATTAGCAGCTAGTTTCGCTTGACGGTCTGTGACTAATCAGGTGCTACCCCGCTTCAATTGAGCTTAAGTAGCAGGTGAGCTCGAGGTAATGAAATTCAATTTAGCCACTTTATTACGCCTATCGCTTCAAGCTGCTGCTAGACTTGAACTATTTAAAGGACTTGCACCACTGCTGGCAAACAACGAGTACCCATAAATCGACAGCGAAGAAAGAGTAAACTAAAATTCCAAAACATCACGCTTGTATTTACCCGGACAAGCAGGCAGAGGTGTGTACTACACTTCACTAGTTATTATACCCGTCCTACCATGGAACGGGATGAGTCTATACAGTGGACACAAATCCAGACTCCCAGGTACTGCTATGAATTTCAAGTTCGGAAAAACCTTATAATATTTTGCCTGAGTGCGCTCGAACAGTACAGGCACAAGCAGTAAGTAATAATTTCGTTATATGACAAAAAAAATATCTTTTATATCTTACTCGCTGTGCTCGTGACTTCTTCCCCATGGAATTCTAAAATGAAAGTAACCTACGCTACTCCTTATTATGTCAGTTATCTGCCAGTAAAAGTCCAGTCAAAATCGGTCCAGCCGTTCCAGAGATTAGCCGGAACAAACAGACAGACAGATAAAAATGGTAAAAAATGCTATTTTGGTATATCTACCGTGTACACGTATTTATACATGTACCTATATGCAGGTAGTAAAAAGCAATTATTTTAATATTACAAACACACCCTCTCATTTTATTTATCTGTATAAATTATTCGGTTATTTTTAAATACAGACTGAATAGAACACAACACAATAAATAGCTTTTTTCAAAAAATGATGAAAGATAATATCACGTGTTGAAATGGAAATTGACCAAAAACATTTGTATATAATAATTTATATAACTCATACATATAGCAAAATGAAATAACGAAATAGGATCCCGACAAATTAATGGATAAAAATATGTCCACGTCAAAACAGCGACAATATTTTGGTAACAGTGAACGGGCCGCCAGCAACATTACAGATTAATGTTACAATTCATTTCCTCACTTTATTCGATATCTGCGTTACATTACATGATGTATCGTAAACCTACACGAAAACGAATTTGACATAAATATCGTTTTAGGATTTTTTGTAAAAAAGTGCAATGCCAATGGTCCCTTTCTCAAATAATTTGTTTTTACTCGAAAACGTTGTCAGGGACGTAGAAATAAATCCTGCAAATTTAAATCCCAAAAATAATATTCCTGTGCGTATGCACATCACAAGGAATATACTCAAAAAGTTGTAGTTGTACAATAACAATTAACTCGGTGTCAACAGAAACAATGTTAACACGTAAATTGTATTTATAGCTCACAATGTTATAAAATAGATGAAATTCGAATTTCGAACACAGATAATAGCACAGAATACGTCAGGCTGGCTAACACAACGGAAGGAATTGTACACAACACAATAAATCGTTAATCGCACATTTAATAATGCAAAATGTGGCTTTTTTTTTAAACAAGTTAATGCAAAATGTGTTTTTTTAAATGCAATATTGTTTTTTGCGTAGGTATTTAATACTGGGCTAAACCAGCGTGCAATATGTATCTATATATTATAACATAGTTTAAAAAAGCGGTGATCCATTGGCGCGAGTTAGTGCTTCAACTTTAATGATACAGCCATCTGATTGACAATGTATTTAAAATTTTACACTAACGAACGGTGGATTCGCCAATGGATCGCCACATTAAATACACTTACACACTATATTATACATTATTTTATCTGATAATAATTTTATACAAAGCTTCTCCAAAACGATCAGTGTATTTTTAACGCTTGCATTAAACATTTATCTAAAACTAATTGCAGTGTTCACAATCGTACCTAACGTTATTATTATTATCTATTTATCACTCTGATATTAAAAGTTCAATAATTAATGTTAACCCGCGCGCGATAACTTGACACCGGAGTTATTGATGACGTCGCAGAGGCCTGCTTGTATAGTGCGAAAAAAATCGACCATGCTTTTTTTTATTACACTACCATATTCTTAGCGATAGTATAACTGTATATAAATTGAAAAATTGCGATATTTAATCATAGCAATAAGGTATCAAGGTATCGCGCACGGGCTGTATACTAAACAAACTCTACTGAAATAAAAACATGTAGTCTTATATTCACATAATGAAAAAACCGTGAATACAATCTGAAGTGAATAGATATCTCGCAGGCGACTGCGTAAAGAGAACACACAATGCGAAATAATATTTGAAATATTTTCAATATGACGTTTCCGAAGCTCGAATATCAAAAACGCTTTGTACTAAAAGCAGTGTATGCGAAAAATCAATACGTTTACGAGAGACTATCCAACAGCTTAAAACTAATTCATTTGGTGGCTTTTTGATATCCATGTTATTAGGCCGTGGAAGTCTTAATTGGCGTGCGTCAACGCGTTATAACGTTACGTTATAACATCGCACAGGTACGTTAAAAATTCTCCATGAAGTAGATATAGCGATTTACAGCGCGTATGTCGTGAGTAAATTATCTAGCGTCATAACTCACGCAGGTATTTTTTGGCGGGACGTCCGACCAGCTTCGGACCTATCCGAGGTTCTTCATGAGCTTCCGCCTATCGTGTCATCGCTTGGCTATGCCGAAAAAACTATGGGAGAAGCTGGACGTAATTAAATCATATATTAACGACATGTTTGATAGTAAAATATGTATATATATGTGTCTCATTAGCCTGGTAGAGTTAAATCAATGCTAAAAATTTCGCTGTGCAACTATCATTCGGACATCCAAAATCTGTAGTGATTTTTTGGTTCTTTTTGTTGCTAAATACGATGCCTATTCAACCAAGCCTTGCCCTCTTTCCGTGGTAAATAAGTCTTATATAACTTTTAACCAAAGAATTGTACTGGACTAATTAATTGCATTGCCAATATTAGATAATCTGTACGTTAGTCAATTAGAAGCAAGTCGATATAAACTTGTCTATGATTTGAGATGATTTTTCGATATTTTAATGGGAAACCTGTATTATCCTAAAATCAAGCAGACTTCGTCGCCTATAAATATTGCATCGCTAAAAGAGCTGCCGAGGTGTGTGATCGCGACGAGAGTTGATCCTATTTGTTTGACTCTTGATATAATATTATAGTTTAGAGTCCCGCAGCAACACAGCCGCCTCGTACGATGGCAGCTCGCTGTCCACTTGCCCAGGGGTGTGACAGCGCAGACATGGCTCCGTGATGATCTCCTGAAATTAAAAAAAAAGTAATGCCAAATGAAGCTTCAGCTCTGTAATTAGATATTTGCCACGTCTTATCTGCTCATCCGGTAGGAACCTGGCGTGACTGTATAGGTGATAATAGATATTTTTATTTATCACCTTGCTAATTTGTTACGTGCTAATAGGAATTGGCAGAAAGTCGTTGAACTTTACATACTGTTAGTATATACATATATTTACATGTATACATAATAGGAGGTGTGAACGCGTGTGATAGACAGCGCTTGTAACTCTGTCCCGCTGATGTACTGCGAAAAATTTGTCGGTTGGTACAAAGCTTTGAAAAAAGTACATAATATCACACCTGAATTTTCACGAACTAGTACGCAAAGGAGTAGAGTATACTCCCACGACTGACATGTTGTGTTATACGCCACATCTAGGAATAGGCGATGAGAAAGGGAATGGGTACAAAATAAAAACATAATATGACGCCTGTAATCACCGAAGAGGTAGGCAGAGGAGTGTAATGCACTCCCACGTTTCACCAGTTACGTTTACGCCCCTCTATGGAATGAGTGGTGACCCTATTGAAATAGGTACTAATTACAATTTATTTGTTAACTAGAGTCAACAACGTACTGGCAAACGAGTCCTTTTTCAGCTTGATTATCGACAAGTTTCTGCATGACAGTACTGATTTATCGAGAGTTTTTGAAAAACACTACACATAATTGCTATGAATTAGTTCTGTTAACGGTATGTCACGGCCTTTGTCCACGGGTGGACTCGTGATGATGACATCATATCTTCAAGGGGTTCAAGTTTAGAAAACGGAGTTAGCAATATCTCGAACATGTTAATTGCATTGTACTGGCAGATATTCACTATTTAACAGTACTAACATTCACAAACCTTGGTAACGACCAGTGCAATGAACGCTTAGAATTGAGCGAATTAATTAAGTAGTAGCAAATAAACCGACTTACCTGAAGCGCGTTGGAATCTTTTTGTTCGTTACTGGTAACCACGTCGACCACCGTGTCGTAGGCGGGCGGAGGCCCCGGGGCTTCGTCTTGCACCTGTTGAAAAACACACCTAATATATATGTCTTGACATAACTAACATTCTGCTAACGAATCCCAACCTAGACGAGCTAAATGCAACAATATTTGTAAAAGATAAACGTAAAAAAAAAAAACGTAACATCACGCCTG
>DWDU01000291.1:0-20440 GCA_018245575.1 Jemadia suekentonmiller | reverse complement strand
GCTAGTGACGTCAGTGATTACGCGCCAGCGTATAAAATCCCCTACCCTACTCTGACGCCATTTTATTCTTTGAAGAGAAGCCGTCAATCGCGCACGTTTGCTGAGCGTTCTACGAGAGAAGTCTACAGAAGTCATTAAATAATACACTAATTCACAGTGAGTACTCTTAACATTTGCAGCTTCTGATATTGTACCTAGTTTCTTTCTATGTTTTGATTCTTTGTACGTCTAATTATTTTATTACGTTAATCTCGTGAGTAGATTCCGGGTGGTCTGAACTTATCGATCGCAATGACTCATGAGGTTTGAGATGCTATTAACAACATTAATTTTTTGTTTCCTGCTTTTGTGAATGCGGGAATGTGAGGAATTATATAGAACTCATTGATATCCTTTGTTACGTGGTAATGTAATCAGTGAAACACGTGGTTTGGAACTCGAGTGTCTAAATTGCTTTTAATCTCTGCTTCTGGACCAGGTGTGTTTTCATTTTCACTGAGGGCCAAATTGTAACGGTTCAAGTGCAATTACCGAGCGTAGGCTATCGCGGTACTTCCAGAACGTTCGTGCGCTGTATCGATTTTCCGCCATGGCGGCCATGTTCCGCGTATCACTCGTAACTAGAATAGGATTTTGTTTCAACGCATATATTAAACTCTTATATAATTCCACTTGTTTCAGATGGCAAAAGCACCTGCGGTAGGTATTGATTTGGGCACCACCTATTCGTGCGTGGGCGTGTTCCAGCATGGGAAGGTGGAGATCATCGCAAACGACCAGGGCAACAGGACCACGCCCTCGTATGTGGCGTTCACCGACACCGAGCGCCTCATCGGTGATGCCGCCAAGAACCAGGTGGCAATGAACCCCAACAACACCATTTTCGGTGAGTTGATAGGTTGAGCTCCTTAGGCACCACGTGTTGTGTGCTCGGTGCTATACTTAAGTGACTTAAATACTATGGTATACTTAAGTTTAGTTGATCCTTTTATTTTTATTGTAATGTTGCGTACTCCTTAAAATAGTCCCCATTTCAAAAGTAGGATAAATTTTAGTGCTAGGGAGTTCAAGCCGGTAGTAAAACCACCGAAAACATGTGAACCTCCCTTTGTATATATAATTGAACGTTATTTAAATGCTTGTAGTTCATACTTAACATAGGGATTTATAAATTCGCTACACCTTTACCAGTTTTTCATATCTTACGAGGGCAATTGCATGCATGTATATATCTGGCTGACATAAAGAATTGTCTAGTAATTATGGGTAGTCTTTATATATCACTTATGCATGCACTCACAATAGTGAGAGACAATTGGGTTTAAAATTTTAATTCGTTAATTTGCACACAATCGCCCCAACAGCAACTTAGTGTGGAAGTATGAAATATTTTTTAAAATGTAACCTCAAGCCTATTATCTCCAAAGAGGTAGGCAGAAGAGTGTAGTACACTTCTACATTTCACCAGCTGTGTTTATGTCCCACTATGGAATAGGTGGTGAGCTTATTGCCATGCACCGGACACAAATCCAGACTGAGCCACTATTAGAAAATCTTAATTACAAAAGTTC
Source organism: Jemadia suekentonmiller (assembly GCA_018245575.1). Lineage (NCBI taxonomy): Eukaryota > Metazoa > Arthropoda > Insecta > Lepidoptera > Hesperiidae > Jemadia > Jemadia suekentonmiller. The sequence goes on along the minus strand of DWDU01000291.1, from coordinate 18,869 downwards.
TACAGTGCCTGATCCGGGAATCGAACCCAGGACCTCTTGATATGCAGTCACGCTTGGAACTAATATGACCAATGAGGCAGTCATTTTTAATATTTTACTTTAGTGATGATAACCAACATACTAGACTAGAGTCTCTGAAATGGTTGAATGAGAAAAATAATCTGAGAAAGCTTACATAATTGTTGTAATGTAGATAGTACACAACGAAAATCTCATTGTTGTTTTTTGTTATACAGATGCCAAGCGTCTTATCGGGCGTAAGTTCGAAGATGCTACCGTGCAAGCTGACATGAAACACTGGCCTTTCGAGGTCGTCAGTGATGGAGGAAAACCAAAAATCAAGGTTTCATACAAAGGAGAGGATAAGACTTTCTTTCCCGAAGAAGTAAGCTCCATGGTGCTTACAAAAATGAAGGAAACAGCTGAGGCTTACCTCGGCAAGACTGTGCAGAATGCAGTAATTACGGTTCCAGCGTACTTCAACGACTCACAGCGACAGGCCACTAAAGATGCGGGTACCATTTCTGGCCTGAATGTTCTCCGAATCATCAACGAACCTACTGCTGCAGCGATTGCATACGGCCTTGACAAAAAGGGCGGTGGAGAACGTAACGTCCTTATTTTCGATCTCGGAGGTGGTACTTTCGATGTGTCTATCCTGACCATCGAGGATGGTATTTTCGAAGTAAAGTCCACCGCTGGCGACACGCACTTGGGAGGCGAGGACTTTGACAACCGTATGGTAAATCATTTCGTCCAAGAGTTCAAGAGGAAGTATAAGAAAGACCTTACTACAAATAAGAGGGCTTTACGGCGGCTCCGTACTGCCTGTGAAAGGGCGAAGAGGACTTTGTCTTCTTCGACTCAGGCGAGCATTGAAATTGATTCTCTCTTTGAGGGAATTGATTTCTATACATCCATCACCCGAGCACGCTTCGAGGAACTGAATGCAGATCTGTTCAGATCCACCATGGAGCCCGTTGAGAAGTCTCTTCGAGATGCCAAGATGGACAAGTCTCAGATCAATGACATTGTTCTTGTTGGAGGATCTACTCGCATACCCAAGGTGCAAAAGCTCCTTCAAGACTTCTTTAATGGAAAGGAGCTTAACAAATCCATTAACCCTGATGAGGCCGTTGCCTATGGTGCTGCAGTGCAGGCGGCCATTTTACACGGCGACAAGTCCGAGGAGGTCCAGGACCTACTGTTGCTGGACGTGACTCCGCTGTCGCTCGGTATTGAAACCGCCGGTGGAGTCATGACCACTCTTATCAAGCGCAACACTACCATTCCCACCAAGCAGACTCAGACCTTCACTACTTACTCTGATAACCAACCTGGAGTGCTCATTCAAGTTTTTGAGGGTGAGCGTGCTATGACCAAGGACAATAATCTCCTTGGAAAATTCGAACTGACTGGAATCCCTCCTGCACCCCGTGGTGTCCCTCAGATCGAGGTGACTTTCGACATTGATGCCAATGGTATATTAAACGTATCTGCTGTTGAGAAGTCTACCAACAAGGAGAACAAGATCACCATCACCAATGACAAGGGTCGCTTGTCCAAGGAGGAGATTGAGAGGATGGTTAATGAGGCTGAGAAATACAGGAATGAGGATGAGAAGCAGAAGGAGACCATCCAATCTAAGAATGCGCTGGAGTCTTACTGTTTCAACATGAAGTCTACTATGGAAGATGAGAAGCTCAAGGACAAGATCACAGATTCCGACAAGCAGATCATTCTGGACAAATGCAATGATACCATCAAGTGGTTAGACTCAAACCAGTTAGCCGACAAAGAGGAGTATGAGCATAAGCAGAAGGAGCTGGAGGGCATCTGCAACCCGATCATCACTAAGCTGTATCAGGGCGCAGGCGGTGCTCCCGGCGGTATGCCAGGAGGCATGCCCGGTTTCCCCGGCGGAGCACCACCCGGTGCTGGCGGCGCAGCCCCCGGCGCTGGCGGAGCCGGTCCTACCATCGAGGAGGTCGATTAAAACCAACATTCCACAGCTTTCCACCTGATTATATCGGTGTTGAAACGTCTCTCAATTTAATCCAAATATAATAATTTAATTTCATTATTTGTTTCAATATATGGTAATACATATCTCCATCTTATACATGTTAACTCTCATAAATGGTGTTGGTACACTTTAACACGATAGAAATCGAGCCATGATCGTTTTTATGACACCACAGAACTAGCCATGTACCACAAAAGCTTTAAAGTAAACTCTGTCTTGTCTAGTTTTACCATGAGATTAGCCATTTCGAAATTTGCGGAATCTTAGTCGCTTTAGTATAGTCGAAAAGAGCGAATTTATAGTAGGTACGCAAAGCACGATGACCTGTGTTCCATTTACGCTTCCCGTATGATATAGGTACAGACACGTATTATGATGAATGGCCGTTCACCTACAGTAACGTTACACACCTACACATAGTTTTAAGGTATGATTCATAGGTACATGAAACATACTGAAGTCATTACGATCGTTCTCATGATAATGGTTTGCTTTGACAATACGGTTTAGGTTTTTTGTTTGATATATTATTACCATTCGGTCCAAAATTACAATGAAATACCAATTATCAATATTTTTACAACTGCTCGCTGTCTGCGAGAATAATATAAGTAGGTAACACAAATGTATGCGGCGTTATAGTCATTGTAGCAAGACTGCATTTTAATTGTGAAGCTGGTGCGTGACAAAAATGCGAGTCATGTGCAATGATCCTAAGTTGTTTCGTTTTCTCGCATTTAGAACAAAAATCAAAGAACTTTTGAGTATTGTTTGGGTATATTTTAGTAAATAATTAAAATGTAACATCAGCTGAGGAGTCCAGCACACTCCCACGCTTCACCAGTTACGTTTACGTCCCACTATGGAACAGATGGTGAGCCTATTGCCATGCACCGGGCACAAATCCAGACTCCCGAGTCACTACTTGAAACTCTAAATTATAAAAATTCTATCGTGCCTGACTCTGAATCGAACCCTGGACCTCACGATCGGCAGTCGCGCTTGCAACCAACACGACAAACGAGGTATAATACAGGTAATCATATTTTACTTAAAACAACTGTTTCTTAACTTTATCCTGTTTCTAGCGGAAAAAAAACGTGATATTTGCCGAGATCCCGTCTCCCTAAGGTGAGATTAGGTGAGATTCAACTCGACTCCCTCCCTCTTGAATGCCTCATGTAATTTATGGACGCCCCTTAATCTTTGCTCCGGGCTGCACAGGTAGCTAAGAGCTATTTGTGTAGTATACAAATTACATATGAAAAATAAACTTTACCTTCTGTTCTATTTTCAAATGAAAAAAACGACGCTGTAGGCAAATTTCTCAACGAAAATATCGCCTTGGCCCGTTGGATCGATATTAAATTACCTTGTGTCTTCTTAGATTTTATAACATTATTTCTCCACTTCCTACGTCGGAACTTTTAAACACGTAATTTTACCTTGAGCAATTGCCCTATATAGTAAAGGTTTTATCCGAGCAACTGTGTAAGTATTGAAGTAAGACGATGTCCATGTACGGTCACAAAGCAAGGACTCGTCCTATTTGGAATGCAATGGCTGTTAACGTTTTTAATTACTTCTCGCTATTGTGCCTACATTACAAATACTTTTGCTGTAATTAGATACAACTCGTTTTAGCATGCTGTAATAATGATGATGAAGAATGAAAAAATGGAAATCTTAGGACAGCAACATTATAAATCTTAGTGGCATAATTTAAAAAACAATTGATACATTTTACGTTACATCTATACAGATAAATAAACTTGGAGTGTGTGTATGTAATATTAAAATATCCGCTTATATACTAAATGCATATGTGTGTAAACACGGTACATATACCAAAATAACATTTTTTACTATTTTTATCTATCTGTCAGTTTGTTCCAGCTAATCTCAAAAACGGCTGGACCGATTTTGACGGGACTTCCACTGGCAGATAGCTGATGTAATAAGGAAACTTGGCTACTTCCATTTTAGAATTTTTAAATTCCACGCGAACGAAGTCACGGGTACATCTAGTGTATAATAAGAGAAGAGAAGTAAGAATATTTAAAGTATATTAAATATGTACTCGTACGTAATTCGTTAACTTTAATTTATAGAAAAAGATAATGTAGGTAGATGCGTATAAATGATTTTACCATATACATTTAGGACATAATTTTCTTATGTTCAACATCGTGTCGTCTCGACTCATTTTTCTCACTGTTAATATTACATCTATGAAAATAAAATTATAGAGATCTGCCTTATCCATCGTAGATCGTGTTGATAATAATTTAGCTTCAAACAGTGAAACAAAAAAGAATGTTAACAAATAAATTTTCTCAGCAAAGCATATTTTCTAATTGTTAATGTAAGAAGCAATGCAAACGCTAAAAATCGGGTATCAGTTAGGTAATGAACGTAACCGTGTCACGCAGTGGAACGATAAAATGGTGCAAAATATAAAATAAAAAAGGTAATACAACCAGTCATATTATATCATAATGAAATATATTATAATTCTATTATGTTAAAAATGTTTTATCTATTACTAATATTTCATTAGTAGGTGATATTTAACTTGCTCAATCTTTACTTCTACCAATCTACCAACTTATGTGTGCTATCCTATACCTATATCGACAACACTGCATAGCGATTAAATAAGTTTGAGCAACTTGAATATCTCTGTATACGTTTAATTTCTGTCCTGCTAAAATATGATCATATCTCTGAAAGTCGAGTTTAACTGAAATGGGTCCCCGACTGCGCTTGAAACCTTATTTTCTATCTTTTCTCTACTTCATATTTTTCAATCCATCATCTCTTGCTTATTTTGAGCAGCGTTTTCGTTTCCTTCATTACACTTAAGACCGAACCATTCGCTACTCTGAATGTTTAAAACTTTGACTCGGTTCTCTCTTTGACTCCCTTTCTCTTTGTCTGTTTACTGTGTTATTGTAGTATGTTATATATTTATTTGATTATATTCTTCCTATGTATTATTATTGAATTTATATTCTACTTTATGTCATTCCTGCAGATCCGGTTGTCTGGAAAATACTGCTGGTTAGCGATAAGACCCTCTATTGTATTGACATGTACTTGTTTGTTTCCTTCATGGCCTGCAATACAGTGTATTATTATTATATCAAGTATTGTAGTTCGAATTTTAACTTGTATACGAAATATATTTATCAGTCACTATTTACGTTCTAAGATGACACTGTGTAGATATTGGATTAGCATTTTTAAAGAAAACATATTTTCTTTGACTTTATTGCGTTTGTAGGATATATCTACTGCTGTTAAATACCCTCGGTTGACTCTGAATGTTTGCAACTGACCTCGAACAGGAAGGAAGGAGCAAGAATGGTAATGTTAGTGTAATTAGTTACTTGTTGAAGATATTACTAGTGTTATATTGGTGAAAGGGCTGTACGGAAAGGATTATTAGTGTTAGCCCAGTTAGGGTATGTTAGTTTAAGTGCAGTTTGTATATGTTAAAGTCTTATTATAATTGATCATGAAGATTAATGATTGGATCCGGTAGTCTCTATAGGTTTGGATAGATATCGTTTATTCATTATCATTTATCATCTGCCTAGCTCAGTCCACCGCTGGACATAGGCCTTCCCCAAAGAGCGCCATCGTGCCCTATCCTCGGCTTGCCGCATCAACCTTCAGCTTGTAGTCGTCCCACCTGGCCGGAGGGCGTCTTACACTAATACAACTACTCGTGTAAATCATTTTTTGTAAATCTATGATAACGCAGCTATAATATCGCAGAATACAGGTAATGTGTTCTAATTTCAAATTTGAATATTTCCTCGTTCGTAAAGCTAAAGTGGACGGCGCGGGCGGTCGCGTATTTAATTTCCACCTACGCATATTTATTTCTGAATGTTTAATTTGGTACAACGTTTTATAAATAAACAGAATATATAATAACGTTGCTACAGCTGTTATGGGCATCGCGGGCTTCGAACGCTTTTATCTCGCTACCTATTCTACGATTCGTGTGCAAAGTATATATGTAATATTGAATTTTTCTATTAACATTATATCTGTAGTTCCCAGTTTCACAGTTACATGAAATGTTTGCTTGTTTAAGAATAGGTTGTAGTACATATTTGTACGTTTTTAAACTTTTTATTGTATCAGAACCATCGACATATTGACCACAAGATAATTTGCGTGTAGGTTAGGAATTTATAAAAACTGATAACGCTATAAATAGACAACTCTACGGATAGTGTTCCGGTGTATCGGGTGCAGCACGCGTAACATTATATCCTGCTATTAAATTACTCATATTATAAACCTGTAAATGAGAATGTCATTACAATTATGGGTAATATATTCCGTAGACTATTACATAATATCATCTTACGCTCAGCTCCATTATGATTCGTTGTAGTGTTGGTACAACAGACAAATATTTAATTACAAGCTATTGTTTGCGACTTCGTTTGCATAGATTACGGGATTTAGGTTTTCCCAGATATTACCCATTTCCTAGTATAGGTCTGGACGCATCTGATGTCTTCGCCAGCCTAAGTTGAAACCCGTTTAATATGCTTGGCCGTATACAGATGGACTTAATACTCATTGGATATTATCTCCGAAAATATTAATTTTTAGCTTTGTGACCGTATAAACATTTAATCCTAATAGTTTTACAGACTGTGACTAAAGTTTCAGCTAAATCAATTGAATGGTATATGTTATACCAATAAAGGTTTGACGATATTCTTTAAATGAACATAATCATAACATATTTTTATTTATATATGTATGTATATAGTACACATCTTGAAGTCAGGTCCCTCATTGGGTAGCCAGAATGCATAGAGTTCAAAATATCTTTATGATTACAGACCTGCAGCACTCCTGTATTACTTGCATTATGTCGTAACTATATGTACCGTTCATAGAACTAGTAAGAAAATTAATGGTTCTGTAAGTAGATGTTGTTAAAGTTCGGCCTCCTAGCGCACTCTAGGTTACGTTTATGAAAACATATTAAGACAGGTCTGCCAATCGAAAATCTGTAAATCACTGATCTGTATTATATATATGGATAGCTCATTCCGTAGTTCGTTATAGTCACCGATTGAATAATTATCAGCGCCTCTGGTAACTGAGGAAAGAACTAAAGCGTATCGTACCGTAATGCGCAATATCTATTAATATAGTTCCTTCCTCAGTCTAGACAGGCGTTGACTGCTTACTGTTCTATTCTATATTCCAACTGGTTTTCCAATGGATATCAGCTATATACATATATATATAAATGTGTCACCTGGGGTGGTTTCACAATTCTATAAATATGTTTTACAAAAGTCGATAATCACTTCCATTTGTATTTATTAATTGTCAAAGGAAAATATTGAAATTGCGTCGTCTAATTTTCCTTTCATAGCGGATTGTGTTAAAAACACGAATATCGTAAATATAATTACACATAAACAAAAACAAGAACTAATATCGTTTACTTTATTGGCGTTCAACACAACATAATCGACGTCCAAATCAAGTTATTCGTAATTTTGTGCTATACAAAACAACGTACAATTTAAACATTCATTATGTATCTACACTTAACGTTATCATCACCATTATTATTATAACATACAAATAACGTCTGGACATGTCGTGTTTTGTGACGAATATTCATGATCGTAACAACATGATTTAAGCATAATTCTATCTTATTAGGGATTGGTTAAATGTGCACTCTCTCTTTGAGGAAACCTTAGATAATGTTACCTATAGCTAAAAAATAACATAAAACACTGTATGAGCTGTAAATAATATTACTTTCAAAAATTATTGCAAGATATATATCCTTTAGTTAAGAATTAAGGTTACAGACGGGCTCAAAGACCTGAGTTTTTACTTATTTTAGAATGGAATTATGACGCGTGGTTCACTAGGGCTTAACCCATTTACGTCAAAAGTAACCACAAATTATTATGTCGATATATACCTATTACATGTGGAATATACTTAATCGTTGTATAAAATTATTTTATTCATGTATGGTAACTATTATCATACTATATCCCGATTTAACATAAATAAAACTGTAACGCCTGTAATCCTCGAAGAGTTAGGCAGATGAGTGCAGTACACTACCAGTTTAACACAATTTGTTGCGATTCTGCCATCTGATGACAGCGAGTCAAACACTCCTTTGGAAATTAATGTCAATATGAAAAAAAACCTGTAAGAACACATGTAAACGATATGTTCCTTAACATTCATTTGATATGTGAATGTGAACTACCTTTAATTAAGGTCACGGTATTTGTTCCGACAAAATTTTCGGTATATAAATTGATCGAAAGTCCAAATGTATTTTACAATATAAAATATGGAGGATAAAGATAGTTTTTTAATGTACAAACTCTGAATTTCTGTAAAATTCCTTCAAAAGAAAGCTAATAATGGAAACGAGGAGATAGCACACATCTTACGTATGATATCTCTTCTAAGATTTTAAATGTTACCATTACCTCTCCGTATAACAGAAATAATACAAGACGCGACACGCCCGACGCTTGTCAATTTTACATTAGTTCTAACTTTTCATTGCATGTGTCTTGCAAGAAAAAACATGATTCTACTGCCAACCTTATAAACAAATATACAAGTTTGAAGAGCTGCCATCTTGTTTAATTTTATTCTCCTTAATTTTAAATGTGAATGTCACAGGAGCCTTAAAACAAAATAGTATTGACGTTGAAAAGTTAGAGCTACATGTATTTAAATAACGAATACAATTAACAATTCAGCAAGCGGCCTTACATCTTATCTATAGTTGAGCGTTCCGATTTTAAATTAAGCTATTATTACCTAAGACAATAGAAGATTTCAACGATTTCTTAGGAGGAATTTTCTAGAATTATCTGCTTACGTTTTACAAGGAAGAATATAGGTAATGGTTACAACATTTTTTTTCTAAGAATAATTGTAATTAGAGCCTATAATATTATTTTTACACAAGAACGTTCTTCTAATGTTACGATTAATATGGACAAGTAGTAAACGAATCACTCAACTACAGACACCGATGTGTTATAGTTATGTTATATATATATTTATTAATTATTTACATTACAAATACAAAACTTGTTACGAACAACATCGCGATCGTTTTCTTTCATTTGTCAAATTCATGCATTTACCATTACTTTATAAATATATTTTTATGTAAAAAAACCATAGATAAATAATGGAATGCATGATTTCGATATATCATCTAAGTACTACATCGATTTTCATCAATAAGGCAGGCGGGGGCTCGTTCATACAATACCTCATACCATCTAAATATTAATTAGCTATGACATAATTCGTCAGAACGAAACGATTAGGGTACATTCATATTTGTATCGGAGACTTATTAATAAAATACATACTAAGGAGAATTTCACATGTGGCCATTTAATTTCAAAGGCTATAATCATCAATACATAATATTTCTAAACACATTTATATACAAGACTATGCATATAAGCACAGAATAAAAGGTTCTTCTCATCAGGCACATTACGTGAACGGGAATTAAACCCACAATCACTGGTTAAGTAATCAGGTTCACTGGACCACAGTGGCAGCTGATAACAATCGGAACAATTGTGACGCTATGCTCAAAGAGTATATATTATAAATGTATAAATAATAACAAACACGAACGGTGAACTTAGTAAATTACGTTAAAAATTATGCAGTGTTAAATTTAATTTGAAAATAATTATACCACATAGGGAACAAAATAAATTACATATATGGAGACATTTTAAGCAACCCTTGTCGTTCCTACGAAAAATGCCCCTACATTTTAATATAATTACTCCGGACTTTGGTCACTTGTGGCATTAATTACCACAGCTCGTGTTATACGCGTGATGCAATGACCAATCTAATGTATTGAAATGATTCAATTCATGACATTAATGTCCTTTGTATTAAAACTAGTCGTTTGGACAGTCCATAAATTATTAACCGTTAAAATACATTATTTTTTTTAAATATTATATACATGTATTATTTAGAAATATACATGCATATTATAACATAGAATATTTTTTTTCAATTAGTTTGTTATAACGATCAAATATTCCGTTTATAGCTTAAGCAATTGAAAGCATTTTTATTATAGTAATATTATAAAATTCCATATATAATTTGTATTGAATCTTTTCCATGGCAATAGGCTCACCGCTTACTCCACAGTGGGACGTAAACATAACTGGTGAATCGTGGGAGTGTAATACATTTCTCTGCCTACCTCTTCGGAGATTACAGGCTAGATGTTACACTACGAATCTTTTGAAATATGAACTGTACATTTAACTCACTTTTATCATATTGCCTAAAACTTTTAGTTACGTTTATCAGCAAAGATCATCGTGATAACAGAATTAAAGTTTGGTGAGTATTTTGGTTTTTGGTGATGTCAGGTTTTTGTTCAGCCCTCGGTTCGTTTCGGCTGAGTTTGGCTCATTGTCAGATCATCTCGTTTTGAGTTTCAGTTCGCAGGCCTTAAAACGACATAATATGTAGTAGCCAACTTGAGTTCTATAAAAATCACAATGGCAATTCAATCAGTTTTTTTTTATAACTTGTAACTACTGTTTTATATGTATTATTGTATGCTATATTCATAATTTGTTAAATTTGTATGGAACTGTAAGTCCACATGTCGGTCAGTACTACCGATTTTTTTTTGTCGTTTTTTGTTTATTATTTTTTTGTATTCAAATATTCACTGAATTACAAAAAAAAAACTATTTTTTACACGGACACTTTGTCATTGTCAATTTAATATTTGTATGAAGTAGATTTGCTATGTTAAATTTTACAAATATTTTCGTAAATTTCACAATTTAACTTAATTAACATGTAAATATTTCCTTGGACTCTTAAAATCAAACAATAACATTTATAAAAATAATACCTGGAATATTGATAATTTGTAAAAAATATTTATTCTGTCTCCAATGAAAAGTACAAAAAATATAATAATACACTAACATTAATCTATTTTTGTCATATTTCAATCAATGATTCGTTAATTTATTTTTAAACTGTGTAGACCTACCTACTTTAATAGTTCATTGAAATTAATTAGAACTATTAAGTTCAAAAGAACGTTTCCTTTCCTGAATTTATAGCTGCTAAAAGATAACACAATGCTCCTCTATATTTGAATAATTAATTAGTGTCACTATGAATAATGCCTTTTTATTCATTTATTTTATAATAAATGACTGTTTTATTTGTTTTTTCTTGTACTAAGGAGAAGATAGGTGAAATATGAGGGAACAATACATTCATATGTCTTTTTTGTTGAAGATTTTTTTTTTGTTTTTGTAGGTGAATATTGTTTTTTTTTATCTTTACATCTTTTTGTGTGAGTGATTAACGAATAAACATTTAGCATATTGCTATGATTGTTAAATAATAAATGTAAGACAAACACAAATCTCTCAAATTATATTTTTTCGGCGAATAATTGGACAGTTTTGATTGCCAGCTAGTGTGGTCCAAATTAGGAATGCGATTGTAGCTCTGCCTTTTTTCGGAAGCTACAATCTTATTCCATAATGTTATATCCGTCATGTATTTCGTGACAACCGAATGGTCATCTCTAATCGATTATATATCGATATAAAAGTAATTGAATTTGATTACCATATTATTAATTTGACAAAATAAATTTTAGAGAATCGAATATTTTTTAAATACGTAATAATACAAGTCAGCGATTCCAATCAAAGAAAGAATTGATAATGGTCTGAGGCCGTTAGCGTGACGACACCACGAATTTGAACGCCTTGCGACCATACTATGTAAAAAAAATGTTCGTATTGCATGGGACGAAAAGGCAGTAAACTGTATAAGGAAGTACCTTACACAGGCTCTAGATAATTCTAAAACGAGCGTAATTCTTTCACAACGAATTCTAACCTAATATAAAGTAACAATTTAACCTACCATTACACATATACATATTATATGCGACTTCACAATTTTGAAAGAAGTATTGAATTTCGTCGACTTACACCTAGAGTTTACAATAGATATACACAAATAAATATTTTCCGTTGCTTTAAGAAACAGTCAATTACAATAATAATAATATATTCGCGCTAATTTTTCAATAGAGGTGAGCATAGCGCGACTGTCTAGAAGCATTAAGCGCTTCATCGCTATACAGTACAGTACGCTTACGATTTCAACGATATACAGCACAAATTCTTCTTTTTTTATTTTAACAGATTTTAATTACAATGGAATTTGTGGCCAGTATTTCAATGCGTCAGATAATATTAATTGTATTATCATTCTGTTGTCTATTGCACTCTGCCCCTTTTGCTTCCCAAAATTTATCATTAGCGTTGTAATCTTTTAATGTAACGAATTCCATTTTTCCTTTTAACAGTTTCACGTTTAATACTACCCACGCTATTGACATGCAGTCCACCGAATATGTAGGTATTATTCTATTAACTAGACACGGTACTTTTCATCGGGGGTTATATAATTGTGCTATATTGTAACATGATTAAAACTTTAACACTTCCGGTAACCGACCACAACGATACACCATTATAATCATAGTCTCGTATTAATTTCTTCATCAGTATCAAATGTACATAAATCAGTCACTCCTTCTACATTACTGTTCTCCACGCAATAGTGGCAGTTTTTCGTTTTTCACTTGTCCCCTGTCAGTGGTGCTTGTTACTTGGCTACATCCAGGCGATGGTCGGCGAGCCATCCGAGGAGAGGGAGTCCATGGACCGCAGGCCGGCGGGCCGCGCCTGCTGTCAGTAAAGCGACGAGCTGGAGCACGGGCCGTCCACTCCCTGCAACTGTTGCTCCGGATTTGTTACTAACTGGAATGAAGGAAAATGTGGTAATTAGGTACCATATTTATACTTAAAAAGAGAGTGGTAAATGTGAAAGATTCATGTCAGGTTTGTGCAGAGATATTTCGCACTTTGTGTTCTCATCTTAAGGCGTAACGATGTACTAATAATAATGGACAGTAACTTCTCTGATTTCGCAGAGCGCAGGCAGCAGCCCGTCGGTGGAGTTGTTGGGCGAGCGCGGGGAGGGCGTGGGCGCGTGCTTGGGCGCGTCGCGCGCCGCCATCTTGTCGTGCAGCTGCGCCAGCCGCATGCTCATCTGGCGGCGCTCCTTCTGCTCGCGCTCGCGCTCCCAGCGCCGCGCGCTGTAGCTGCGGACCGACGACGAGCTGCTCTGCACCGAGCTCAGACTTGGACGTCGCGAACCTGCACGCACCACACTCATATCGGATCTATTGTCTTTTGCAACATTATGCGATTCTCATATTAAATCTATTGCCTTTTTTAAGTTAACGTGCCCGGTGTATTACTAGACTCACCAACTATTCCATAATGGGGCGTAAACGTAACGAGTGAAAAGTGGGTGTGTACTACATGCCTCTGCCTACATCGTAATCTCACATCAGATCGATCGTCTGTTCGTCGCAACCTTCAATCATGTCAATTGTCTTATTGATCGTAGTATATTGACCTTTTATTTATGTCAATATTTTTTTGACGGTAATGTGGATTGCTTTTAAAATATTAGAATGTTTTAATGGTACCAAGCTTTCTGAATATGTGGTTGAGATAATGAAGCTTAATTTGATTGGTTCGATTGACACATTAAATTTTAATATTTATGAAACGTTTTATAAATTTTGAAGTATTGATTTATTAATTGGTATATATTTAATGAAAAGTAGATCTAGCTGCTTTTAATACCTTGTTTTGTTCGGTAGTATAAATATATTTTTCAGTCTATGTATCATTTCATAGATTTGAAATGTCAAAATAACAGGGCTTTGAAAGAGTTCAACGATATTATTAAAATGATTAACTTATAATTGTTTGTGTTCATTATGTATTATTTACAGTTAAATTCAAACAAACTCACAAACAAGTAATTACAAATGGAAAACATGACACCTTCATAAATGTACCAAAATAACTACCAAGCTGACAATCGTATTAAAACTTGTTAGTGATTTCATCAACATGAGATACTGTACTTCGTGCTGTGTTTACCAAAGATAATGTTTAATTTTTTTTATGTAAGTATAAAAAATATATATATGTTTTGTCAATATGCGGAGTATTATAAATGATACAGTCAATCAAATAACATTGACATGCAGTACCGACACAAGTGTGAACAGAGTTACGGAAGCGTGAAGCGAACGTGCTTAGCGCGGAAACTGAAGCTCTGCCTCACCTTAGCAAAATACGATGTACAACACGCAGAGATCAACTTAGCATGCAAACTTCAGAGGCATGCACTCCCCCCGCCACCTCACCCGCCTACAATGTCTAGTGTTCTTGCTTTCGACGCCTGCTTACCATGTTATTACGTCATCATAGCGAGGGACCCAGTTAACTTCTGCATGTTGTACACGAAGCAAGCATTTCCACGAAGCGTTGAACGCTTGTATAAGAGAGTTTTCAAACTTCGTTTCAAATGTTGTCTTTATCGACGCGCTGTCATTCTAAGACAGCGATGTTCAGTTATATGTACATATATATAAAACTGTTAGTATTTAATTGTAAAGGTTTTGTTATGTTAAAAAACTATAAAAGATTTTACGCAAATACCTGATATGTCCATAGATTAATAATTTATTATACAATCATTGAATGTCGTTCGAGGTGGAGTAAGGTTAATGCGATCTTCAGTTTCTTAAAGGAAAATAATACGAAGCCGACTGAAAGATAGAGGGAGAAAGAAAAAACAACCATGGCCATCTTGCTCGCGCCACGAGAAGAGCGGATTTTGTCCTGCGACTGACAACTTACAGTAAAACAATTCTTCTTTCAAAATTTTGATTCACCTGATTCCAATGGTATCACTTGGTCTGGTGTCTTGTTCAGTTGCGCTGTATATTGCAGTAAACAGATATTTTTTTTAACATTTCGCGTATGTCTTTTACTTCGTTTATGCTCTCCGAATTTAAAATTCAATGCAGTGCTAAGTAAACCACATTACAATGGTTATTTATTCATAAGTAGGAACTGACCTACTGAGAAATCATGGAATTAATTTTTCATTCGTTTGTTATTTTCTTTAATCCGCATTTTACTCTAATTGTAATATAAAACATTATATGGACTGAAGAAACATATCGGATCTTACCGAGATAGAAATTATACCGGCGATTTGGAAAAAATCAGAAATATTCAATAATCGTTTCGAAGTTATCGCAAAGTAAATTAGAGCACAGTTAGCAGCACATTTGGAACACAGACACGCGCGGTTGAGCAGTCGCAGACCGTCGCTCCGTGGCCGCTAACACCAAAACGACATCTAACGGACACGAGCGACGTGGTACACACATGCGAACCCAAGCAGACACTCCTCGAGTGCCCTTTTATCAAGTATAGGTTATTATGGCACATAGAGAAAGAGAAATGAGCTATCGAGGTATGGGGCACGGAAGTTCAATTTATAGTGCATGTCTTTAGACAACTTAATGATACCGATTATTGATTTAAATTATGAAATATGCTATTGCGGGCATTAGAGGAGGTCGCTCCGTCCACCGCCGCTCGAACACCGAGTCGTGCAGTACAGGGCCGCGCTGCATACATCATCCGGATCACCTTTGGCGGCGCACATGGGCGGGTGCGCGCCGCCGTCCCTTACGCCCTTCAGGTGGCGCGAGATTAACAAGATGGCCGCCGTGCGCGCCGCACCTGCGCGCGACGCGGCCGCGCGCCGCGACTCGCGCCGCGAGCCCTCCAGCTCCAGCGTGCCCGACGTGCAGCCGCTGCGCGACGACGCGCGGGACGACGCGCGCGTCGCGCTCAGCGTGCCGCCTGCAAATATTTGTCGTCTCGTCAGCCTTTACAGCTACACTGTTGGACATGAACCTCTTCTTACATTGTAACTAATCCATCATCAGCCTGTCTCGGTTCACTGCTAGACGTAAACCTTAATTATGGGGTTTTTGGCCATAGGTAGTTTCCTGTATTTATGTATGTCTAAAATGATTGACAAACAAATATAACAACACGTCAGTAGTTACAGTCCTTAAACCCGAAGGGATTGCCCTTAATCATTAATCTTATAGAAGCGTTAAGACCCACCAACAACGTCTGTAACACATAGTTTAAGGCTGCTTTTTGAAGGTTTTTGCTCGCTGTAGTCACAACTCGCATTTAATGTCACTTATTACCGTCTTGCTTCTTCCTGCCACTGTAGCGATAGTAACAGTAGTGACAGCAGTACCTGTATGGTCTGTATGGTGTGTATGGTGTGTGAACGCACCGGTGTCGTTGAGCGAGTAGAGGCAGGGCGGCGTGAGGCGGGCGTCGGCGAGGTGCGCGGGGTGGTAGCGCGCGCGGGTGTACAGGTGCAGCACCATGCACAGCAGCCCGGCCAGCACGAAGATGCCCGACGCCACGCCCAGCAGCGTCGGCATGTCCGCCGTCAGCAACACCAGGTCTGCGATCAAACCGGCCAGCTGTCAAGTTCAGGATGCAACAACTGTGAAATTATTAGCTCCTTCACGATTTTCCGCCTATTGAAGCGAGGTCGCGGCAGACACCTCGCTTCAATCGGCCGGAGCTCATGACGAAGGACATTGCATAGGACCGAAATTAGTCGGGCCATACCGAAAAACATACGTGACTTAAGCTAATAGATGTATAAATAATGTGTATAAACACTGACGAAACAGTAAAATGATTTGCTTTTATATGCTGTGAACATTTATTTTAATCAACCAAATGGCTAATGACCTGTAGCTTCTATGCATAGATAAAATTAGTATTTTGTTAATAAGTAATAGTACTTGTTCATGCACTTGTTTTGTGAAACAGTTTTTTGGTTAAGTTAGATTTCCTCGGTTAATTGGGGGACTCACCCTCGGTGCAGAAGACGCGGTTGGTGGGTCGGGAGTGGCTGGTGCTGTGGTAGCCGGGCTCGCACTGGCAGTACGCGTTGTGGTTGACCTGCACGCAGGACGCGTGAGGGTCGAAGGCGCGACACGTCTGCCGGTAGAAGCACTGCTCGCCCAGTTTCTTTGCTGTGAAGGTTTTCAAAAGGAAATTTAGAATCGGAAATACGTTGACAATATGTTGACCGTATATAATAAATGGCCTTCGGTTCATGTAAAAATAAATACAATAGTTGAGGAATCTCTAAGAATTGAGTCTACGTATTAATTTTTAAGGAATATAAGATTCATCACGACAGCATTTTATGATTTTTTGGCAACTTCTCTGGTATTGTCTTTATGCACTAGTGGCCATTTACCACATGCTTTTGTTTGCAAGGCTGAATATATAAATAATTTGATAAGCAACGCCTGTTGAGAATAAAAATTATGTATACAAAGTGCGGTTGACAACGACGTCATTGCTTAAGAGTTAGAAGTAATATTAAATCTGCATTGAATGTTTAAACCAGTTGATCACTTTTTTTTATTTTATTGACGTGTTGGGAACCGCACAATTTTTAAATATAATTACACGGTTACATACAAAATAACCAATACGAGCAAAGTTACCAGTTTATGACTAACAATCTTGTTGTTATATTTTTGTCACAAGTCGAGAATTACATTTTGTGTGAACATTATTTAAGTACATTTTTATCGCGGCGCCGAAGCGTGTTGGCGTCGTGACAACTTTTCAACTGGTTAGAACGTCCCCTAAAGTGCGATACGGCATCGCAACGAAATAGGCACGAGCAAGTACCCTCGTGTGAGCGATTACCTTACTACTAGTGACTTGTACAGTTAACCTTATAAATCAATTACAGTGCCAAATGTTAAAGAAATATAAGTAATTTAGTCTATAATTGTTTATTGACGACACATTTATTTTAATAGAATCAATGTATATATTTGAAGTTACAGTTTTTTTTATTAATATTCGAGTTCCGAGAAATCGAAAGTGAAATTTTGTGATGTATGTTTGTATAGACAGTTTCAATAATTATTTCTTATTTAAATAATTTTTATCTTGATGTAAAAACAGCCATACATCAAAACAAAGCAACGGCACGTCCATAGTCGTATTAATAAAATCATTTGTGTAGTATACATACGAGTACAATGAGTAATACACGAAGCTTAAATTAAACCTGTTAAAGTTGTTCATAAAACAGCGAACCCATTATAATTCACGGCGTGGATACACACATCTGCGTATAACATGTACGGATGGTATGTGTATTTGATGGTAAGTATAGTCTATTTAAATATGGGTATATCTTGTTACTAATTATAAAGGCGACAGTCCAGCCATCTAGTATCGAATGGCAACATATTTTAACATAATAATAATACGAACATTGCAGTAAACGAACGAAGCGTACTTTATGAAATGATCGACGTATGAAGCACGATTGACTCCTTAAAAGAGTATTATTGTCACAATATTTATTATTACAATTGCTAATAATTATAATAATTAATATAGTTATTGCCCCATCGGTCGAGTGGTACTTTCTTACAATTACTATAGATGGGTTTAATATACCTAATGTTTGCGTAGTTGGCGGATGTTGTCAATGTATTCAGAAACTTAAAAATTTTCATTCAAGGCCATAATGTCTTACTTTTTTAATCATAAAAGTTATCTTTTATCAGTTTGACTATTGCTGTTAAAAACCCAAGTAAGAGAGGATAATGGAGGAAACTACACCGATATATGTATATATATACTCATACAACAAGGACAAGAGTATGTAGATATGTGATATAAAAGAAATATTTGAATTATTGAAAACAAATGTTAAATACCACTGGCAACACCACCAT
>DWDU01000290.1:0-20450 GCA_018245575.1 Jemadia suekentonmiller | reverse complement strand
ATTTTAGGAGAAATTTTAGACCACTAAGATTGATAATACAATTATTGATTTCTGCTCTGTGGGCGATATTGTATACTAAGCTTTTTTATGTTACTCCTAGTAACTTCCGTCCTACATAAAATAAATTCCACAAAAATATAAAAACAACTACAAACAGATTACATTTTTATAATCTTGACGTTGGGTTGTTCACGAATACGTTTACATCAAACAAGTTTAGATTATTTAATGTTAAGTCTAAATTCAGATTCCATGTTAACCATTTTAAGAGTAATTTAACAAAAGCCGCTCGGCAGTGGATGATTCTTAGAATCAATCTACAAGGATTTATCTGTAACGATAATATAATTCTCACATATTATATCAAAAATATGTTCTATAGACCATGTTGTATAAAATTCTAATTAAAATACCATGTGAGACGATATTTCTCATGGTAATCTTATAATTAATTGAACAGTAGATACGTGAAGAGTTTGTTAGTTTTCATTCGATAGTATACGATGTCATAGTAAACTAACAAATTAATTCTGAAGCGTTCAGCTTGCGAACAAACTTAATTATAACCCTATACCTGAAGGGATGATTATCCTTCAATCTAAAATAAGATACCGATATTCGTAGCCCTATTATAAACTACGTCAGTGAACGACATTATGCGGGCGTGCTGAGTTCAGCGTAATCAGAAGACCTCGTGACAACTAGGTCAAGCCATATATTTCCAATACAGTCCTGCGGTTTGGAAGTAAGACAGCCGAAGTGGGCAAAACTTCGTCAACTCGCCCATACCTTATCAGCAAGCCAAAGGAAATTTCTCTTAGAAATTTGCAGTTACTGGCCATTTGACTCCGGAAAGCCCTCATAGTTGAACGCTGGAAACTTTGATGGCTATTGAAAGATTAGTGTAGATTACGAATGAGCATCGTAAACTTTTTAATGCTTCAGTCAAGCTTTACCTACTTTGTGGAATTCCATTAAGATAAAACTAATGTAACTTTACAACAATTTGCTCTTCTTAGTCACGTTAATTACCTAGTTTTTTTATTATAAAGTAAAATTTGATACCATTATGATTGTAGTTAAAATGCATTAAATGTTCACAACTTAGTAATCTTGAATCGCTTAAATTAAATATTTCCTTAAGAATCTTCAGTGATCGTAGATTATTACTGTCTTCTAATTTCAGCAAAAGCAACCCAAAAATTCGATATGAAACGCTCTTTTACTTAGAAAGGAGCAATGATTCCGTAAGTGGGTCCATTAGAGATCCCTTTGTATTATGAAGGCCTTATATTTTATAGCAATATTTTATGATTATAAAAATGTTAGGGCCTATTTTGCAGATTTTCTCTTGATCATAGGTATAAAGTTAAATTTGTATCTTTTAAAGATAATTGATGAACTTAAATGTATGTGTTCTTGTTTTGTACGTATTTTGTGAACAATCAATTAACAAAAAATTGTATGCATTATCACCGTTACGATATGAGTGGCACATTACATAGAGTGATAATTTTTCAACATTTGAAATTATTATTACATAGTCTCTTGTAGAGATTACTAAGAAAATTCTATACATTAACCTAATTAAGAAGTATATTTTTTTTTGTTTTTATTGCTACGCAAAGCCACGACACCTAAGGGTCGGCGCAAACGGGCCACCGACCACAGCTACCGGTGGCTGTCGCGCGCTTCCGGCACTTTTGTAACAGTGTCAGAAGCGAGCGATAGCCACCGGTGTTCTGAAGCTGACACATTTTACAACCAGCTCTTTGCTGCGCAATCTTGTTGAAAGTTTGCTCGCGCTTTTATTAATACGCAGACGACGTAGACGACGCCGTTGCCGGGTACATGGGTACAAACTAACTGGTTAACTGCGCGGGGGGATGGAGTAGTGCGACCGTGGCGGGTGTCGGCGTCTTGTGTGGCCCGTAGCGACTACAAGTGGCGAGTCGCGGACACTTCTGTAGCGAGTGGCCGCTACCGGCTACATGTATGCGGTGCGTCTATACAAAATATATGAAAACGCGTGTTAAGTGGCTGTCGCTGGCCACCAGTGGCTGTGGTCGGTGGCCCGTTTGCGCCGACCCTAAAGCCGGCGCTGGCAGACCGAGGTATTGCGCGGTCTGCCCAGGCACAGCTAAATGCCCTGGCCACCTACGGGCAGCAGCGTAGGCGGTGTCAGAAACTCTGCTCTGCGGTTCTCAACCCGCATGCGTAGCTTGGGGATTATGGGTATAATCAAGCGAGGCCTTCATTGAGCAGTGGACTGCAAAAGGCTGATGATGATGATTAGCTTAACCTGTACCCGAGGGTGCTTTAGTTCTACCCTGATTTCTCTGGTCAGGACTTAAAACAAATGCATCAAACTATTTATTTATTACACGGTCTTTGAGACGTACTTAAAGGAAGGCCGCACACAAGCGCGTAATCTATGATCCATTAAAATTTAGGAAGGTTGTACACTAAGAAATAAAACCGCATTGTATTGCTTCAGTTGGACTAAAAAGTGTTTATTTGATAAAATACAACGAGCTTACTTTTTACAACATTTTACTTCTATTAATGACAAAAAAACAAACAAAACCCTTAATACAAATAATAATAATATACATAAATACCATGGTATCAACTCAAAACGCATCATATGTAACTAAAGTAAATGCAAATCTAGGCAAGAACGTTACAATTCAAATAAAATATAATCTAAAGGAAAATAGTATTAATACAATAATAATAATAATAATTAAAAATAACTATTTAATAAAGTTACACCGAGAAGGTCTATGCAAAAATTCCTACTGATCACACTTACACTTTTTTGACCTAACCAAAGTCGAATTTTGTATTTAATACTGATATCATTTTGGAAGAACTAGAAAATATATTTACAAATCGTATTATAATTTTGTATAATGCCAACGTTTAATTTCTTCACCTGGATCTGTGACCATGTCGCAACCGACTGCTTTTCTTTTTTTTCCTATTATTTTTGGGTAAATGATACGTATTTGAAAAACACAAAACATAAATCTGTTTAACTGTTGTGTGTAAAAAGTTAGATCTTGTATTCTGGGATTGTCTAAAATAAATTTCATATAATCTATTTCGGTGTTATTGTATGTAAGAAAATATACTCTATTGTAACATGTGGATGGGGAATGCTGGCCGGCGATGCTTAGGCCAGGTACGAGCGTACCCTTAACGTCCATATTGTAAATAACATTATTGCTTTGCACCTGTATGCTGGTACACATTAAATTGTAAATAAAGAATTGCCTACGCTATTATCAACCAATATTTCATCTGCATTTCATTATTAACAAACCTCCTTACGACGTGTGTACCAGTGTATTGACACTGCGTCTTATTTCATCAAATGACCAACTCTTCTTCCACTGTTGGACAACGCTCTCCTCTCAGAATGTCAAGAGTTAAGACCGTAATATAAGTGTGAAATGATACACTTGATTTATTACTTGTATTCAGCGCGTTCAACGAGCATTTGTAGGTATTAAATGTCCATTACAAGTGCTGTAGAGGTGCTTTTTTACTGTATAAGCTGATGGGCACGGTTGGTGGTCACCAGTGGTTGTAGGCATGGCAACTGTAGACTCGGCCCCGTCGCGGTGCCAGCTGTACAAGACAACGCGTCTCCATATGCATATAGAATATACACGTCAAAGTTACAAATGACAACTTCCATATTCCATGATGGGATGGAAACGTTTCATGTGGGAGTGTACATTACTGTGTCTACCTCTTCGGGGATTACAGGCGTGATATTAATATTTTTTTAACAAGTAATAACGGTATACGCACGTTACAGTTTTATCATAAGAGCTCATTAATAAACATCAATACGACATTTAGAAGCCTGTATTTTGGAGCTGAAGAGTTTTCATCATTCGTTCTTGTTTTTTTTTATGTATGTTCAGCCTGACAAATAGGCAAACGGACCAGCTGATGTTAAGTGGTCACCATCGCCTGTGGACATTCGCAACACCCGACGAGTCGCCAATGCGTTGTGAGCTTTGAAGGAGAGCTCTCTTTGCGTTTATTTTGAAGAATCTCATGTCATAACCAGGAAAAACTCACATGGAAGCTCATTCCACATCTTGCACGTACGTGATACAAACGAGCGCGCCATCCGAACTGTGGAGAACAGCTACAAGTCCAGCTGATGTGGTTGAAACTTTGATCTTGGGCAGGTAGGGCGATGAAAGAAATGTGACACAGGTACCAGGTCGAATAGTTCTTTAGAACACTCACCAATATATTGTACAGCAGACAAATGTATGAAGGTGGACTTTAAAACAGTCATATATTTGTTTTTATGATGTCAATCGGGCCGTAAGAAGGTTGTGTTGCAGACGAATATGCGGTTGAACGAAATTATTTACGCACGTACACAAAGCATCAACACACAATAATTAATGGAAGACAAAATAATAATCACCATGAATCTACGCGGAGTGTACCATCCAAATTAACACATTCGTCCGATGTCAAGAATCCCTTGATAGACTAGGCGAGTTTCAGTAAGTCGACTTGCCGGTCTTTCAAGATATTGTCGACGGCGGCTGTCCATTAAGCGTGGTCGCGTAGGGGGTCGCGAGCCAGCGTTCCCCGCGGATATCTCTGTAGAAACCTAACAACATTTTAAAATTACCAGTCTATTGTTGCGTATTACCATAAATATATACAAGTAATTATATAACAGCACCCATTTCATGAAACCAATAACCCTTAACGCCGTTACGCCGCCTATTGCGCTCCTTGTATAAAAATGAGAATAAATCTGTTCTATATCACGGCGCATTTGCGTATAAAATCTATTGTATATGTTGTATAATCATTTGTATAACTATTGTACTATTCGGTGTATGTGTGTGTATGTGTGTATATACGTAAACATTTATCGTTTCAAATAAGTATTGTAGCAAAAATAAGCTAAATAGGCGACGTAACTTACACAAAAATGTCGAGTCTAATAAAATCTGTTAAAAAAAACCTCAATCCAGACTACAAGATCATAAATCTAATAATGTTACATCTTTTATAGAAAATTCAACAACTCTTATTTTTATCGTGGAACTGCATTCAACAAGTATCTATTGTGGTAGAAACTAAATTATTCAATAATATACATATACACTTGACAGCGGTTCGCGAGTTCGGCAATGTTCGTCCACACGTCACGTGACATGTTACAGGTCGGACACATAAGGGGACGCAGTGGTAGGCCATCCGTGTTGGCTACCAATTATCATCTCACCTACGACTAACTAAACTTAAACACATCATATAAAATATAATACAGACATGGGAAATATAAAAGTAAATATTAAACGCCGCAATCAAGCGTATTATTGCACTCGGACTGCAGCTGCTGCAGGTAGGGTATACAACTCGTTTTCAATATGAACGCGTAAACTATACAATTCAAATAACTCGATATATCCATAATAATAATAATAACCAAAAACTGGTGATACAAGTTATAACGCCGATGGTAGCACGAGACCACGGCGATAATGGAAGACGCTCAATAATTCGTAGCCAACGATCTATAATAACTAAACGCTTACATACACTAAAATTCAATAACTACACGCGAGAATAATAAATGGTTACCCGAAATACAGTATAAGGTTCTGAAATATGTGTATGATTGAAAGTTTTTTTTTTTCGTATAAGTATTTTGTTTTTGATCTCCTTGAAAGAAAAAAGATCGTGGATGGTGAGGTGAACGTTTTTTCTGTAATTTTAAAAATTAACACTACTGAAATATCTATTATAATAATTTATACGATGTTTTGCAAGTTGACAGTGCGATAATGAAATATAGATTTAAAATATGTGGCATTTTATACAAAACCATAAATATTATAATTGCAAACGATACAGAACGCCATCTTTGATTTCGAAATGAACGTTATCTGATACGGAGTTAATATGCAAAGAAGGATCCGGTAAAAAATCGCAAGCAAATTATTATTATTTTTATCGCACTGCATCTTTCGTTCTGAACGTGGAAAAAAATTCAGACGCCAAAACCAATCAGGTAATCGACCAACACCTAATAGGGCTGCCACGAATACCATAATTTTAAGTGCAATTTACAATATTTAGACGTGTAGAATGAGAATATATTATAGATACAATTATTCGAAACCCGACAAAAATGATCATATACCTAAACATTATAGCAGCCCTATTCTAAACGATTATAACCTTCAAATCTAATTTTATACAAGTAGCGAGAAATTAAAACAGTCACGTACAAACACACATATTAATATGTATAAAGTAATTTAAGTCCGCCAATTATCTTATCAGTATAATTAACTTTTCGATTGCCATGAGATCACATATAAATGCATTTTATTAATCGAAAATTAAGTAATTCCAACCGATCAAAAAGTACGAAGTCAACTGGTATTTTGCGTTGTTAGCGACATATTTTGAACATCGAAATATAACGGAAACATGCAATTTACTCTAAGAAAGTTTTGCTTTTTGTATTGAACAATGTTGCGTATACATAGTTGTTCCTGTTCTGCGGTAATTTGGATGTCTGCTCCTCAGTACCTACCTATATGATAGTCATCGGACGTAATTTACGTTTAAAAAACATTCAGAGGTGTGTTTAAGAGGGTCCTAAATACACCCTTTGAATGTTTTTGATTCTGAGGAATATTGCTTAAAATAATAAATTTTTCAGATTCAGCGTATTCCGATTGTGTAGTTCATGTTTCGCCAACCTTTGATCAATGCTGTTCTAATAGCTTAATCGTAGATTCAGGTATTAAATTTGAGCACACTTTTGAACGCTACACATAACTTTAGACATTCAGCCAGCTAATTCGGTATTTTTATAAATTAAATTCGGCGTACATTACTTGTAATTACACTGCCCTTTGCAATTGTTTTCCATTGGTTACATTTCAAAGTACGAAGTATTCCATACATTATGCGGATGTACGCCTATTCAGTACCATTTTATCGCATCGCGTAAATGTGCCAGTATCAACTTCAACTGTCAAGATCAGTTCGAATCTATATCCTGTCACTTACTGTCATATCATCTATCTTAACTAAACTAGATTACCAAGCTTAGCAGTGGTTCATTCTACATGAACGTTGTATTACATACAATTGACGTCCCATCATTATATTAAGCATTTATGCAAAGTACATCTTCACAATGCAATCTTATTCTCTCCTTTAATATCGTTAACATAAAAAAATAAGCATATTAATAATAAAGGGTAGCACTCGATAACGTAACGAAGGGTTTGCTTCATTCCAATCTAGATATGGAAACCTAAGGTTTCGCGGAATCACATTCCATGTTCACCAAGTTGCGTTAAAAAAGAGAAGCTTAATAAAATACAATAAAAACTATATGTTATGGGTTACGCTGTCATTCGGAATATTGGTCATTACAAACAGACATTACGTATGGCTAGGAACATGGAACGAACCTAACTAAATGCAAGTGGAATTTGTTTCCGGGAAAGAAAAACTGTGGGGTAATTGCTGGAGGTGCGGAATTGCGAGGGGCGGGGGAGGGGGTTCTATTCAAATGAATTGGACGGCTCGATTATAATTAAATACGCATAAGGCTCACTGAACTCAGATCCGCTTCGCTTTTCCAATGCCAAGTTGATATATTACGCTCATTCGAAATATATTTCAAATGTAGCAATCGATTCCAATTTAGTGTACAAATTGTAAATAAATACTGCAACATAATGACCGTACTAGTTTTTGTAAATTTACGTGTCCATTTCGAACATTTAGAGCCTTAACTTTCGTTATTTTCCAATCTGCTTTCGTTAAGCGACAAGATTCTGCAATTGTTGGATACAGATAACGAAAACACAAACTTCTCCACAGATTAAAAAGTCACTGACAAGTATAATCAAGCGAGTTAACTTAACGAGTAGTATTATAAGAAAAGCAAAACCGTGCTCTCTAAAAAGGTATTTTACACAAAAATCCGTTTAAGATACAATATAACGTAAAAAAACTAATATATAACGTTACAAGTAGGTTAAATACATACACGAGTAATTGAGCAAAAACTTAACGAAACACTGAGCATTGTAAACAGAACAGCCGGGGACATAAAAAGTACTCCTATTTTAACATATTCTGGTTGTCTGATATTTAGTCGTACATACTTACACGCTAACTCGCCTACTGAGTTTGGGAATTCTTGTATCACGACGCACGAGCAACGAGTAGTTAACAAAATGACAATAGGTACACGTCAAGTATTAGTCGAATGACAGTGACAGATAAATAGACATTTGTCCCTGGTGTAAATGTAATTCATTCTGATTTATACTGCTTTTATTACGTCACGAGAATATTGTAGGTAAGTTACTACCCGGTCACTCCTACGTAGTGAGACAATACAGTAAATGCGCGTGTTGCAAAGATGAACTAAAATCAGAATAAAATTGCACAATTTTAATGTTTGCAACACTGCCCGATTATCTGTGATATGTATTTACAATAACCACGCGGGAAAATTAACGCTGTTAAAACGATGAGTCGAGAAAAATAAAATCTACGACACTCACTTTACTGGCGAACGATCGTTCGAGTCTTGCGCGTTTCTCAAGAAAGGAAAAAAAATCCGTTCTTTTACGATACTTAGATAGTTACTTAGCACGTTGCAATACGACACTAAAATTTTAGTCTATTTCACATTTACTTTTAATAATATTGTTTGTAATAAATGTATAAAATATCATCTTTAATCTCTGTATACTTAATCACCTTTGTTATATTTAAAAATTAAATCCATTTGTATCGGTATAAAAATCTAATAAGTTTTATAAATCTGAGGTTATTTATTGGCTATGGCACTGTATTGTGTGTTTGTATTCAAACTTAGAATGGCTCGTCGCGCCGCCCCCGGCAGGATAACAACGGAATATTTCTCGTAAACTGTATAAAAATACTTATTAGCTATTATTGTATAAGGCTGCTGTATTGTGGTTTGTATGATAAAAATATTTGAGCTTCAAATTCTATTATCTGTTTGAATAAAGCCTGTAAAACGCTAGACGGAAATTGACAATATTGCAGAAAAAGCGTATAGGAGGCAAAAGGCCCTTAATAATGTAACTTTATATATTTAAAACTTTTATGTTTAACAGTTCTGTGAAATACATAATATCATTATGTCTAGTATTTTATCTATTTGTGTGGCAGATAGTAGAATTTGATGCGATATAGAAACATAACTGTAGTGTATTTTGTAAGTGTGTGTCGGGGCGGCGCGCAACGCCCGAGGAGGATCACATCGTAAATGCTGTGGAAACTCTTTAGTCACGGCAGATAACTTTCCAAAATTTGTCCGATAACGGTGTTTTCGTTTGTAAACCTCCGAAAGTTTGATAGGAAAATCAATCAGAAACATAAAAGTCAACAGTTTGCTAATCAGTTCTGAGTCCAATGTTTCGTAACTTGATGTTATGGAAATATTAATAATAATTCTGAGAATCAAATGGGTATTAAGTTGGATAGGTATATATATATGTTTAACATTGGAAATTATTTCAGATTGCAAACGAAATTGAAACAAACCACATATAAAATAGTAAATTGGGTGTCAAAACTGATTTGCTTACAATTTTCATAACTGCCCAATGAGTGTAAATTTTTCATAAACTTAACATACACAACTCACTTAAAATAATATTGCGTACACGCCTCGAGGCGCGACAAACAAAATGGGTATCCAAGTAATATGTGACTTCCACAAATGCACGCTATTACTACTAGTTAATACGTAACAGTTCTTACGCGGTAGGAAAACGAAACCATCACAATAATATTGTAAAATAAGCTATATAAGTCGTCTATAGATACAAACAGAGATGATAAAACGGTAAAGAGCCAGTTGGCGTGTCCCGACGCTGCTACCGTTTATAGTCAATAAGACTCGACGAAGGAGCGAAATAACATCATAACAAAGTTGATATATCACATATATCTCTGATCAAAATTATATCGAATTTTTGTGTGTACCTAAATCAAATATTTCTGTGAAGTTCTATTGCTACCTGTATCTATTGTGGACGCGAATTGACCGAGGACGCCTCGCCAACGCCGGGACACTGCAACGGCGCAATGAATTATAATACATAATATCTTTTATTTTCCTAAATACTAAGTTTATTTCGCGATGAATGATCGAATTGCTTGGTAATTCGAATCGATAGTCTAAGCTAAAATTAAGTAAAAAGATTACTCTGGCATATCCATCTCCGAAACAATCACTTCCAAACATCAAAAATCACTTCGCGACATCTCACACCGTTACCTAATTGGTATAATTCGCTAATCTCACTCATCGAATATATGTACGTTACCGAATCAGTCCTGCGGCGGCCGGCCGCTAGGGCCCGGCGCACAAGTAAATGCGAAATTTTCGTTTACATTAGGAACATAAAAACAATAATTTTAAGCAGGTTTGGCAATTTCGAGGCGACCTTACATTTAAGAAAAAAGAAAAAACGAAACTCTAAATAAATGACGAGACAATTTTAAAACATTCACTCGACTCCAAAAGGGATTACTCAACCATTACGTCACAATACACGAATTTTTAACGCTAAATGAGCGAAGACGCCTAACCTATCTAGCTATCACAGTCCTTTCTCAGTCTGACCCTTTCCTCAATAAATGCATCTCAAATTGTCATATCGTTGAAAAAACTGGTAACAACCTAAACTAGGCCTATTTAAATATATGCTGACAGAACAAATTCAAAAAATTATTACATTTGGCACCTACAACTGTGTTACAGAGACATAATAATAATCTCATCCAGTTCATTAATAGTAAATGCATTAATTAAATGTAAAACAGAATGTTTTGTAAGTAAAAACAAACAAATATTTATGTTTTGATGGCAAAAGGTAACCTAAGTTTTTGGCTTGCTTTCTCATTTAACTGAATCCATCAACGACTCTATATCTCTCCAAAACGAATATAATTTAATCTTTATTCGCATTGTCGAATGCATATTGTTTAGTACAAAGATTTGAGCATTTCCTCCATCGCATTCTATACTTGCCAGATATTATCTCTTAACACACGTAAATAATATTAACTTAATATGTCTACAAAATATGTATATTTATTACAAATAGGCACATCGTACCGGAAACATTCATCGCGAAATACTGTTATGTGGTATAAGAGCAATTCTTACTTTTAGATTTCAACGAAGAGTTTTAAATTCTAATCTCTGGTTCGATCTGGTTAGATATAACGAACGTTTTGACCGTATCGATAAGAATCACCGAGATACTAACTCTTACGTGGTAACTTAATATTACGGGGCAAAAATGCTATCTGTACTCGCTTTTAGAACGGTAACACTATTCATGATGAGCCTTTGTAACTTACACTCGCAACAGACTTTCGATAGAGTATATAAACAATATCGGTATTTACAGATCGAAGCGTGTTTTACAGCGATCTGATCTATCATATCATACTAAATGATGTTGATCTTACTTGGTATTGTAAGCTCGCACGAGCGAGTCGTATACTGGTATATCGCCGCGGCTGGACGATCAATCGTTTCGGAGTGCTGTTTGATACGTTAGAACGTTTTTGTTTGAACAGCATTTCGCAGCGCTCAGTTGTAGAGACGATCGACGTACAGGTCGTGGTGCGGAGGCGGATGAGAGGGTGCCGGGTGCCACCGCGGCGGGGGCGCGGGTCACTGAGCCGGCAGGCAGGCTACCGGCGCGCCGGGCCCTACGGCGGGCTTGAATTCTGCGCCACCGGCAGGTGCAAACTGCTGAAATGGGGGCGCATAGCATTGCGGGAAGTACAGCTCGGGCTTTACCACTGCAGTGGCCGGAGGCAGCGGTCGTGGAGTTTTCGCATCGGCTCGTCGCGCCTTTGCTGCATGCGGGTTCATGTGGTTGTCAATGTGCTTCTTTACCTCCGGCTCTGTGGCGAACCGCCTCCGGCAATTCGGCATCGGGCAGCAGAACGGACGATCACCTTGATGGGTGCGCGTATGCTGATCCAAGATCGCCTTCTGTCTAAAATCTTTTCCGCACTGAGTGCATTTGTATGGCTTTTCGCCAGTATGGATGCGGAGATGTTGGTTGAGAATTGTCCGCTGACGGAAAAATCGGGGGCAGTATACGCAACCATATGGTTTTTCATTTGTGTGAATGCGGAGGTGCTGTGTAAGATGCGACTGCTGGCGAAAACGTTTTCCACACTCCGGGCATGGATACGGCCGGGATTCAATGTGGATGCAACCGTGCTGGAGCAGAGTTGACTTTTGCTTAAATTCTTTTTGGCAGATTGGGCAACGAACGTATAAAGGCATAGCGCGGCCACCGAGAACGTCTGGTAGTTTTCCACCTTTGAGATATTGAAGTGAGAGCCCAGAGCCAAAGACAGCATGATTGAGGCCCTTTGTGTCTTTAAAATATGCTGGATACTGCGCAGTATCGCCGGGAGAAAAGCATGAGCCGCGTTGTTCACCATTCTGTCCATCCGCGTCCCCGAAGGTTGATTGAATTTCCTCCTTGTTTTCGTCCGGTGGAAACGGTACATCTTGGGGCCACAAGGTTGGCGTTGTCCCGTTCTTGAAGATGAGGTGCGGTGACACGTCTGCAAAAAGCGAACAGTTTGGTCAGTCACTTATCCGGATCGACCGGGTCAGGATAATCGACGAGTGGGTTAATCGAACTTAGGACGGTTACAGGAGCGTCCGGCGATCGGTTCCGCGTCTCGCGAACGCCCTCCGCTAAGCGGGCGACGAGGGGACCGAGAATTTGTTTGATAGGAAGGCCAATGGATGCGAGACCGAATCGAACGAGTGGGGGGTGGTGGGAATCGCAAGCGGCGCCGGCAGTGACGCGAGGTAGTCGAGTCAGTGCAGGCGACGCGCACGGGGAACCGGGAAGGGCATATATGTGTGAATAGCGCTCGCCTTGGTGTGTGCGGACGTGCTGGTTCAGGATGGCCTTCTGGCGGAAATGTTTGCCGCACTCGCCGCACGTATATGGCTTCTCACCGGAATGGATTCGCAGGTGCTGGTTCAGGATCGCGCGCTGCCGGAACGAGCGAGGACAGTAGACGCACGCGTAGGGTTTCTCGTTCGCGTGGATGCG
Source organism: Jemadia suekentonmiller (assembly GCA_018245575.1). Classification (NCBI taxonomy): domain Eukaryota; kingdom Metazoa; phylum Arthropoda; class Insecta; order Lepidoptera; family Hesperiidae; genus Jemadia; species Jemadia suekentonmiller. Next base: position 7,275 of record DWDU01000290.1, on the reverse strand, counting down.
GAGGTGCTGCGTGAGGTGCGACTGCTGACGGAACCGCTTGCCGCACTCGGGGCACCCGTATGGTCGGGAATCTGTATGGATTCGCTCGTGCTGGAGCAATGTGGACTTCTGCTTGAAGTCTTTACCACAGGTGAGACATTTGAAGAGGCGCAACTCTGAGTTAGGATTGTGTTTCCGAGGTTTTGGTGGTTCGGGCTGCACGATGTCTGGTAAATGACGGAGGTCTGGCGCAGCGTATTGATCTAGTGGGCCCTCTAATGAAAGTACTCCGCCGTTTTGTTTTAAGTAATGTAGAGGGAAGCCTCCAGTTCCGAGCATATGGCTGGTAGGCCTAGTTTCCTTGAAATATGGTGTAGCATATTGTTGCTGTAAGTCTGGCTGCGGTACGAAACAAGGCGTTCGATCAAGGTGGTCTTGTGATGACGGTTGCGGCTGTTGTTGATTTTGTAGTTGCTGTTCCACTTGCATGTGTTCAGGGGAGGTTTGTTGCTGTTGCTGAGCTTGCTGTTGAGCTTGTTGCTGAGCCTGTTGCTGAGCTAGCTGCTGAGCGGCTTCCTCCGCGGAGGGATCAGGAGGAGGAGGAGCCGGAGGATACGGTGACGGTGCAGGGGATGCGAGCTGTGGTTCAGGCTGCGGTGACGGTCCCCCAGGGCTCTGATGCTGCATCGTTTGGTATCCTCCATCCAAGACTGCGCCACCCCATTGAGTCCCAGGCGGTGCACGCTCGACTCCATCTTTGTAGAGTACGTAGGGAGCAGTCGTGTCTGAAAAGAGAAAACAGAATTAGTGTTTTGTTACACAAGTATCATTGCCTAAAAAATCTATTGTTATTTTTGAACGTCGTACGATCGGATGGCATCTATGGCAATCGTTTGCAATGTTATGATGTAATGTAATACATATATAAAAGCTTCACTATATACCTACATATGACTAGGTGTTGAAGTTTAGTTGCTTTTCTAGGTACTGTAAATAGGCAGTTTATGTGAAGCGATTATACTCCTATATCGAAATTTTGGGGGTGGCGTGCACCGCTGTCGCGATGTCGCATGCCGCTCGCGACTTACGCTCGGTGCGCCAAACATAAAAGAATTTAATAAAACGTCACTTTGAACTACGGCTAGACATTTTCGATCATACAATGTGTATCGCGTAGAAGAAGGAAATTACGTAATTGTCATATGGAAACCGATATTATATAATTGACGTTCAGATAACAAGTGTCTTTTAAGCATTGCTACAAGTTTAAACGGTATATGAAGCTGAATACGACACAAACGACACCAACCCATCTGAAATGTTTTAATATAATACGTTTTACGTTTTAATACGACACATTTTAGATAGGTTGTAGTATATGGCATACGATAAAAAAATCTATTTAAGTTCCTAACACTACAAACTTATGGTCACATTAACATAGTGTCAATTGTTGCGCATACAGAAAATGTGCCAATATTGCTCCCGTGGTATTAAATATTGTAGACGTAGGTATCAGAAGAATAAAAAATGTATTTGATTCCTATTTTACAACTGTGGATTGAATCATCATCATCAGCCTATTGCAGACCACTTCTGGATGTAGGTCTCCCCTGAGGAGTGTGTGGATTCAATATGTATTGTCAATTATTAAATACATATGAAAGAAGATCGTTTAAAAAGTATAAAAGTGCGACCGGGATGTTGTTTCAATTATTAACCTATATACTGAGAATTCCTGACCTTCAAAATGTAGTAGCTGTGTACTCTTGGGAATAGTGACAAATTAGGTACCGATTAGGCTGGTGCGTACAACACATTCCATTCGATGGATGGATGACATAAATGGTCACAATATGCAGTCTTTGAGTATTTTGAAGTTCAGAAAAAAGTTTTTTAAGTCCTAGACATGAACCTAGTTTATTTTTTTGTTGTGAACTTTTTACATAATTGACAGATTTACGTAATAAGTAGGTATATGTATATATGATCAGAAACATAGGTATCAGAAACGTAGATATCTGGAACATACATTGGTAGTACATAGAAAGCATAGGTAGTACATAGAAAGCATAGGTAGTACATAGTAAGTTATTCTAAGGTACACTTATAGTGGAACCATAAATGCTTGGTTATATATCTATAGACATAATAAATCGTTCAGTTCTCTAAATGTTACCAATATACAGTGTAGCAGCCACTTAATCGCTATAATTATTGTTGTATTATGTTCTCAATGATACCACACAAGGCGGAGGAACTACGAAAGTGTGGGTTTATGTTTTCTAATGATTTACTTTCTCAACGTACTTTGTAAAAAACCGAGGGAAACGCGGCCATTTTCTTTTCCCGCCCAAAGCGAAATGTAAATGGCGGATGCAGGGCCATTATCGTTTTGATGCCACCGTGTTGTTGTTATCCGATTAAATATTAAATGTTTCATAAAATTTACTTATCTAAAGGAAATGAAATAAGAATAACATTTTCCAAGACGGCAGTATACAAATGACTGCAATGGTGGATAATTAGGTATTGTACGTCCGTGTTTTGGTGTTTTAGTTTTCCCGATGAAACTCATGTATTTGCGTAAAAGAAGTTTTTGGCATTCAGATATTTCTGTTATCCACAGTTTGTAGTTGAAAAAAATATTATTTTTCTTGATTACACCTAAGATTAGGTCCTAAGGTTCAGGTTGCATAAAAAGTATGACTGATTTTTTGTAGTGTCATTACATGTCTTGTGACAAATGAACAGTTATTAAAAATAGCTTTCATGTCATCGCCATTTTCCTTGATTTACTACCGTACAATTTAGATTATACTATGTTGAAACATTTGTATTGAAGCACAAACATTTTTTCAAACCAGTTCTTTAGAAAGTACAAAGCATTTTCTATTTATTTTACGTCCAAATTTTTTACTTTTCTCACGTCTACCTATTCACTTTAGATTGGTTCATGAATTTTACACATCTTTGTAGAAATGAGTGTTATTTTGAAGCGTAAATATAAAATCGGTAGCGGCGGCGACCGGCTACAGATAAAAAATCTCGTTCAAATGTCAGATGAGTAATGGGAACTGAGTTGTGGTCACATTCACTCCGCGGTCACTTTTTGACAGCGACCGAGTGGATCGGGTTTCGGCTACCTACTTACAGATTATAAAAGTTAATTTCAATGTTATTTCAAGTCTTCGTTTATATAATACATAACATACTTACATTTGTTTGTTTGTTCATCTTTTATCAATCTTGTGAACAAAAATTTTTTTACTGCTCTTGATGAATGTAAATGTTATTGTTAGTATTCACTGAACTGTATTTATGTTTAAAATATGTGATTGCTTAGTATGCCTTAGGGCCTGTTACCTTTATAAGACAGTAGAAAAAGTATTGTAGTTAGTATTACTTCTATCATAACTAGAGATCAAAACTCAACAGGATATTGAATCTTCTCCAAAATACCTGTATTTAAAACTAGCAACGCAGTTTCTATATTGCTTGGGTGTTATAAATAGCCCACTGACTATTTGCAAGATTAAATTTATAAATAAATAATATAAAAGGTACATTAGCACAATGCATTCTGCTAATAACACATTTTCGTGAAAATCGAACCAAGCGTTCAGCGTCGCGTCGAACCAAAATATCCTTATCATTACAATCTAAACAGAGAGCGTTTATAAAAACGAATTACATCGTCATATCTTGGGCGCGTAGCTTCTAAAAACCAGAACTATCCATCTCACCCGTCGTCGTTAATAGGGCTGCTGATGCCAGCCGATAACCGAGATGGTATTTTGAAATATATTCCGGTTAAAGAAACGCCGGATGAACAGTAGTTGAGAGCGGATTTTTCATTTTACACATCCCTAATCGTATGATTCGCTAGAACGAATCAGCACTAGATGGCACGTACATATGCGGTAGTTGTTAGTCATGAATATCTGGAAATATCGCGAGATGTAAAAGGTTAATAGTAATGATAATAATACTACACTCCTCTGTCTACCTCTTTGGGGATCACAGGTGTCATATAAGGTTTTTTTTTATAATAATGTACACCAAGCCCGTTGTGTACAACAAGCGTATAGATAACTGAATTAAGAAACCGATATTTAAGAAAATTTTATGCAGACAGGATTCTAAATTGCTGCGACGTAAGCAATAGTCAGAATGTAACTAAATACTTTAATTTGATATTTCATTATTAAGTTCATTCCTTATTTTGTTCAACACCTTTATTGAAAATTACTATTGTAACGTGAAAATACATTACTTCTGATGACCAGCTTCTTAACTAAAGATCTGAAACGAATCCTCAATATTGTAGTAATCAATTATATAGTTTGAAAAAATATCCATAGTGTTCGAACATAACATAAAGTTCCAATTTTAAAATTGTATCCATTGCTTTATTGAATGAAGTACACAATACATACAATATTTACATCCTATTTGTGTTATGTTTTCAAGTAATAATACTAATAATAATTATTATTTTAGCAACCCTGTCCGTTAATAACGTCAGTGGACGGACTTAAAGCCGATGGATCGTGCTACTACGTAATTATCTCGGCCACAATCGCCACGTCGATATCTCGATACAGGAACGTGACTGTGTTACCATTTATTATTTTGAAAATGCACTGAATGTAGCTACATTTGAATATGTATTTGTTAGGACGAATGCACTAAAGGGTAAGGTACGCGAGGGAAATGATTAACGAGCGCAGTCACATGTAAAATATGGATTTTGGTATGTGGTATTCAATATATGTGAATGTAATGAATGCTATATTTTTTGTTCTGCTATCGCTCTCACTTGAACGGTCTAATTATATTGAATTTTGTTGTATTGTGTTACCACATGCAATAAAGTTCTTGGGTCTCTTTAGACCGGTGGTTATCGAACTTTGATTCGAAAATAAAACGTTTGTGTAACGACGTTACATTACGTTTACGTTCGACCATGGAATAGTTGGTGCGTCTATTGCCATACACCGGGCACAAATTCACACTCTGAGCCACTACTAGAAATTTCAACACGAAGATTTGAATTAGAAAATCCAAAAGTACGCGACCCGGGAATCAAACCCAGAATCTCTCGATCAGCAGTCGTGCCCGCAAACACGTGAAACTCATTTGTCCCAAGACGGAATAATTTTTAGTTAACTAGTAACACAAAAATTTTCAAATACGTCAACGTACTTTGACTCGAGCGAAATCAGTTCCAAGTTGACTAAACATATATATTATCATATTATGATTAAAAATAGTTCCGTTTGGTTTATATATAACAAAAATATAGTACATCTATATACAATTATAATACCACTCTACATTATAATATATAAAACGTGAAAAGTAAAACTGATACAAACATATACACAAATGAATCACTATAATTCAATGAGTCAATGAGTTCCATTACCGAGCATCACAGAAAATGAGAAGTAGGTACCTCGCGTTGTATCAGAAGAAACGCTATTACTGATTGGTTTCTCTCACAGCGTTCGTAAGTAAGAATCATTCGAGAATAAATTAGTAGCAATGCTTGAGTGACGTGATGACCATATTAGATATTTTTGCATGATACGATTAAAATTACTTTCTCCACTAAACTCAACGTTTATCTCAACCGTTAACATCGACACAGATAAAGCTATAATATATAAAACAGGTATAGCAAGACATATCTCGGTATAGCAGGATATATTTTGGCGCTGATAATAACCGCCAAAATATATAGTATAGCATAGCTACCATCTGTGATACTTTGCTATAATATATATCATAGCACCGTATCGTAATTAACGTATAGGCATTATAGCTCCTATGTGGTTTGTGTTGATATATATCTATTACTGGAAGCTGACCCTTCATATAATTGAACATTGAATAACATTGCCAGTGTATTACTGTATTTTTACTTGTAATTTCTAAACATGTGTAATTAATAATTACAGGGCGGAAATTATAATTCTAGACTGCAATGCAATTTGGTGTAATAAAATGTTTATATTTTTTGTAACAAAATTTTTAAATTCTGTACATTATTAAAGTAGATACATATCTTAGCAATAGTTAGTGATAAATAAATTTATAAAACAATATTTTTTTTATAAAAAAGGCAGCATAAAAATCTTGTTATGCATTAATTTATATATTTATATAATTTATATACAAAAAAATTAAAATAAAAGGATGGAAATGTCTTTCCATGCTCAGCTTTTTTGGGCTTATAATATTTTAACAGATATGAAATCATACAAAGTTGAGGAAATCTACACGTTTTGTGAATAATAACGTAATTAGCTGTTTGGTTTTTCCTTTTTATGTTATAATATTATTAGGTAAATGATTCATATTTTATAATGAACGGTAATATTATAGGAGATCTTCACAGACGGCAATCTGATCCTTAAGTGGGCAGAGCCTGTGTTATGGTAATCAGATGTACCCGTACATTTATATAGATGTTTGTTTTTAATATGCTTTTATTAGCTTCGGTTATATGTATGTATATGTGGCGGAAACTTTGACCGACTTTGAAACGTCGGAATAATTTGAATTTTTGCATACTCATCATGGCCCAATGTCAATGCTATAATATGAAAAAATCATTAATAAATAGTAATAGTAATAATAATAAAGATCTAACTAAAAAATAAATAATAGTTAAAAAAAATAAAAAACACGCTCTTATAAAAATCTAACTACATACATATGTACATATCCTCACGCCAGGTCCCTTGTGGGGTAGGCAGAGAGCACAGAGTGCCAAATATCTCTATTCTTGGACACCTGTCGTGTCTCTTCCACATTCATCACTCTCTTCATACACGCACGCTGGTTTCGAAGACTTCTAACGTCCCCATCAGATAAAACCACAATGATGAAACAGATATACAATGCGAATGTTGATGGACGCAGGTGCCGAGGGAGACTAAGACTGACCTATCTAGACCAAATAAAAATCTAACTAAAAAATGTATAATGTTAAAAGTATGTAAGTAAACTGTAAAAAAAGTAAGTAAAATGTAAAAAAGGATGTAAAATATAAAAAAGGTACACGGTATCAACAGATTACTTAAAAGCACCCCACGCTTTTTTTATTTTACTTACTTTTTTATACATTTTACTTACATCTTTTTTTATATTATTTATTTTGTAAAACGTAACATCACGCCTTTGTCCCCGAAGAAGTAGGCAGAGGATTGTGGAACACTCCCACGTTTCACCAGTTATGTTTACGTCCCACTATGGAATAGGTGGTGAGCCTATTGCCATACACCG
>DWDU01000289.1:0-20451 GCA_018245575.1 Jemadia suekentonmiller | reverse complement strand
TAGTGCCCGACCCGGGGATCGAACCCGGGACCTCCCGATCGGCAGTCGCACTTGCAACCAACACGACCAACGAGGTACGAGACAGTAAGTATATTACTATCTTTAAATGTGTTTTCTAGTGATTCCCTTGGACCCATCATATACATAGCTCCAAGAGCCTGTTTCTGGGGCACAAAAATGGAGTCAGTGTCAACGGCACTACCCCAAAGGAGAAGATTGTATGATATGATGCTATGAACGCGCTGGTAGCTGACAGCGCTAAACGCGCGGTGTCAATATCAGTCACTTGACGAATCTTCTTAACAGCATGAGCCCCGGAACTAAGTCTGCCAGATAGCGTTTCTATATGTGGACCCATTGTAACTTCTTATGTAATACCTAGAAAGACTTGACTAATTCTAGTTCCTCATTGTTCATTACAACCCTGGTTTCTACTTGTTTTACATTTTCAATAAAAAATATAATACATTTATTTTCATTGCTATTCAAAAACAAATATTATTAGTACTAAACCAGTGTAATATTTTAGAGAGAGCATTGTTTACATCGTCAATTACCGATTGTCGTCCATTAACCTTAAAAACTAGTGATATATCGTCTGCAAACAACACCATCTCCCAAATATCTCCCAAAAGATGGAGTAAGTCATTAATGCACAAAAGGAACAAAAAAGGACAAGATATAAAGCCTTGGGGCACCTTATACCTTTAACACCCTCACCCAGTATCTCAAGTCAAATACTATTTGACTTGAGAAATATTGTATAGTTAGCGGAGAAACTGGGAATACGATTTGAAACAAGTGTACAGCCAAGACCCTTATACTCATACTTATTTCTAGTATTTACTGCCCCCATAAGACAAAGTTGCGTTCATGATGTAAATATTTCTAGCGCAGAAAACCATTCACGTTACAATAAATGTTCTGCTGATAAAAGTCTGGGCTGTGATTGCAACAACAACACAAAGGAAATACGTAAAATTCCAACAACACACCGTGGATGGATGCCGTTTCTGATAGTTTGTAAGAGCATTCTGCGCATTTACCTTAGACAGGCAATAAGATAATGGTCTCTTGGTCTATGATTTTAGAAATCGTCCGTGGTGGTGGCCCTTACCATTCTGTAAGTATTTGTTAATTGCGCAATTAACTCCTCGCTCTGCATGCACAACACAACACAATTACGACTCTCTGTATATATTTGGTAAAAAATATAATTACCAATGATGCTCATTATTATATATCATTACGCCCGGTCTATTACGGGATAAGCAGAGAGCACCATGTGCCAAATGTCTGTTACCTTTACAGTGCACTTATCGTACATCTTCTACATGGGCGCCGCTTTATGCGCCATCTAACCCTCCCCCATCAAATTATAGGCATTATATTACACCAATGTTACTTGCTGTAATAACATTACTTAAATCGGTATTTGTAGTCTGTGGCAACTCACTAACCTTAAGATTGTCATATTAAGCAACATTTACAGCAGTTGCTCTTAAGATGCTCCGACTGTCACTGACTTAAAAAATATTAAAGATTACTTCAATTGTTGTCATAGAAAAGTAAATAGGACAGTTTATTATGACAATCTTCAAAACAGGCCGCCAACAAGGATGCTCTTAACTTGTCTAAACAAGGATTATGCTTTCTTTATTGTGTTAAAAGCAGAGTGTTTTCATGACAGCCTAATTACAGTCAGTTAAACGCGATCAACACAATAACAATAGAATTTGTTTCTAGATGGCGAATATCTTTTGACTGCGTGCTGTGTCCAGTTCTCGCGAAGCATAAAAAGTTGAGACGGGCTGTCACATTGTTTCGCGTGACGGTGACCCAAGGGCGCGGTGGTAGAGCACCGTCACGCCCAATGTTTCCCATCATTAGCGCCATTCCGTGTCCCATTACACAAATAAGCTATCGAGAACAATGGGATAAGTAAGTGATTTGTACAAGTTTTTACTTATGCTCCACCACTCTACGAACTGCGGATTTTGTTTGACGGCTCGTTTTTTAGTCAATTACTACCATTGACTAATCGTCAGATATTCCTAATGTTATATATTGACTGCTAAGCAACTGATAATTATCTTCCAAAATAAAGTAAACCCTAACAAAAATAGGTCCACCTGCGAAATAAACCGCCCAACGACTACTACGCTCCAGGTGAAAAACACTTTTAGTTACTACACAAATGTACTAAATATTACTTTGCACTAATAAGTAACATTTACACTTATAGCCTGTACTGCTATATACGCTAGAAGAAATATTTAAACGATGCTCATTTGTTTATAATCCTTAATTTTTCCGAAATACATACATAGCTACCTACGAGTTAAGAGAGGCTGAACACACGCAACAAATAACGACGAGTTGCTAACGTCAGTTACTTGAAGGATGTTGGTCGTTGAAGGGTCATTGTCTCCGTTTGGTGGCTAGGCGGACGTCTGAGCATCCCTAACACAATAAACAAACAAAACAGTCGGCTAGTCTACATGCGGGTCACGCGCGAGCCGCTGCCGCGCCGTCGCCGCGTCGCCGGGTAGCGCGTGTGTGGGGGGCCTAACACTTACACCACGCATCCTTTTTGTCACTTGCATTGTAACAATAAAAGGAGTATTTTTGTATGAGCTCTTATTTCCGTCGAGGACACAGAGAGAGTCATATCAGTCAGGTCAATGCATCGGTCGTGTAACATTACAGGACAGGTCTACATGTGGTTCAAAATATTTCATATTACATCAGTTAATTTTTGAATGGGAATTCTAATAACCTGCATCGTTGAAAGTTGCTTCATTGAATTGAGTTTTAGAATTACATTAAAAAAGTTATTTAAAAACATAAACATCCGAATCGAAAGCCTCACTCTCCGGTACCGTAATAATCCGCGTCAAAAAGTGAAAATTGAAATGTCTCCAGTAGAACGTGTCACATTCTCTCGGCAAGTTGAAGTAATCGAGCATTCGAAATAATCACAATTAGCATTTATCCAACTTAACCGTGATCGTAGAACGTACACAAGAAACGTTCATACGAGGTCACAAATTGTAACTTCTCGTGTATTTGCATGAAACTTTGTCTAAGCACTTCACGTTGTACCGATTTTGACGAGTGGTCAACCTTACGGTGCTGACTCGGAAAGAGATTGTGATTTTTATTTTACTACCGTTTACATTTCCTTGTACACATTAGAAGTGGTAAAGTTTAAAAATATTTTCACACGAAGTAATATTGCATTGTAGTGAAAAAAATAACAAGTTCACAATTGCTTATAGAAATTTGTTTGAGGCTCCAAATATATTTTGCAAATCAAAGATTAGTACATTAGCTAATTTGAATTTACCTTGTTCTTTTTAGATCGTTATGTTGTAATTAACCTACCATCAAAAGTAAATAAGCGTAATGCGCCAAACTCACGTACTGACCTTTATTATTTTATAAAACATATACTCGTATGTATGTGCGCACATAACACCATGTGAACCTTGCAGGGGCTAAGCCCTGAACCTTAAAATAAAGATCCGAAGCGAAAAGTTTATTAATATTCACTTCATCTTGCGGCAAGTTAAATAGCCCGTGTATTTGTATTCATTATCCCCGCCCGGCCGGCCGGCAGCTCACGTGAGCCGGCGACGCGCCGCGGACGAACTGTTTCCACGGTCGCAATACACACTGTAACTTACTAATCACATCAAAACCTATACGTATTAACACTCAGCCGTTTTATACCCGATATTAACTACAATGAAAGGTACAAGAATTGTCGAGCAGTACTCACACGATATATGAACGTACAATACAAATACTAATACAATATCAAATCAAAATATATTTCCATAAAAACATTTTTAAATAAAATGTTTCACAATCAATATCATAACAAATCCATTGCTGCTGACATTTCAGTCTCACCTACCTAATAAATTGAAGGAGTTGTTTTGTCATCACAGTTGGAGGATAAGTGTTATGAACGTATCGATATATGCGTCGCCGATGTCGGGCACCGCGCCGTATCCTGTCTCAATAGAGTACATCATGGTGCATGTAAATTTATTATTCAACGTAACATAAGAAACATCACATCTGTAATCACCGAAGAGGTAGGCAGAGGAGTGACATACACTCCCACGTTTCACCATTTATGTTTACGTCCTAATATGGAATAAACGGTAAGCCTATTGTAAGACACCACAACAACACAACTCCAAACTCCGAGCCGCTATTATAAAACCTAAATTAGAAAAATCTAATGGTTCCCGACCCGTGATTTGAACCCAGGACCTCCCGATCGGCACTCGCGCTTGCAACAAACACAATAAACGAGGCAGTCCACTATTATTATACCCCATAATCCAACGTAACAACAAAAACCAGTAGATCCATGGAACCACGCCGCACACGACAGCTCCATTTGCCACGCCGCGGAACCAACGCCATTGTTGCTCGTCCACTTGTGCCGCTGCAAGCACGAGTTGTTGCACACGGATCTGTAATGTAATCTTGTAACAATCATATCTAACAGCGCCGTAATAAATGTTTAACTAAATGCATCGTTGCCACTTGTCACTGTAAATACTCGTTCTGGAAAATCAATAGAAATAACAATGTCTGTGGATCTCTTCACATACGACTATCCGATCCCATAGTAAGCATTGAGAGAGAATCTGTTATTGATCACAGACTGCGGATAAATTACATACATACATACATATATACATATATACATATAAATATACTAATATACATTTATTTTTCACCCCGAATTTTTTTTATCTCAAAGTGAGAATCTATTTAATAGTTATTGTACGTAGGGCACTTATCTTTCTAACATGACCTAAAACGTGAAACAGAAATCAAGAATTGCTATAGTACGTAATAATGAATTATTTAAGGACATATTTAGACAGCACCCGAGAAGCCCTTCAGACCTTCTCAGTGTTACATAAGTAGACCGCACTTTCATTACATTACCTAATACTAAAATACTGAATACCGCCGAGTTAAATAGCCGTACTTAATCAATGGTGAATCTGAGCATTAAGTCCCCCACGCGGGCGATACGTATCGAATCGGAATGACATCTCATTCGTCCGATTTATTACACTTGTACAATATAACCGATTCTAATACACCATCGATTATCGCTCAAAAAATCCCATACCAGAGCATTACGAGAAAATCCAGTAGGTCGAAAGATCGGCGCCGTTTCGTTTATACTGTGGTCGTTCGTAGTACCGCAGGCAGCGTAGCGTCTACAGGGTGGTGACGCAACATTTTGCATGGCGTTCGATTCCCGCGGCGACGATAAATCACGTCGCCCGACAAGCGAACAAAGCCGCGTAACGCGCCGTGTCTTCGTGGATTTTGAGCGATTTCGGTTTATAATCATTTTTCATCCGCTGCCGCCATGAGCCGGAATTTTACGCTGATCAAGAGCACTTTGTCCGGATTCGAATCGACGCACAATCCATCATGTTTAAGTCTTAATCGCTTACTTTTCTATGACGTCATGCTCGTTATTTGTTTTAGAATGAACAAAATGCAGATGCACATACATTTATATATGTTCTTGTTGTGGTAATAATATAATATTGTGTCTAATATCTTTCTATACCTTACTTATCTGTGTCGGGTCAAAGTAAGAATATATTCCCCGACCCCGTGACGGGATACAGGGTGTCCTGAGAGGCGAATGACCTGGCGTCGGGAGATCGTGTTATGTTGCGATCTGCCTAGACACAGCTAGACCTGGCCGCCTATGGGCAGCAGCGTAAGCGGTGCGAGGAACTGTGCCCTGCGATCCCCAACCCGCATGCCTGGAGATTATGGACTTAACCCCTCAGGGGAAGCCTATGTCCAACAGTGGACTGTATGCTGATGATGATGGCCTTACTTAGCGCTACGCTGTCCTTAATTATAGCCTCGAAATAGACAAAGCGTCGAGTAATGCGAGCTCCCCAGATGCATATGCGACGTTCGTAGTCGGTAGTTAAACTAACAAAATAAATGATGAATTACTTAACCTTAAGTATAAAGGTAAAAATAAAATATACCTACATATTTATATACAAAAACCCTTTTACTTTTTGACGCGTACTTCTCACGTGAATGTGCATTGCGTGTTGTTACTTTTACAAAGAACTGCATGATGTCATGTGACGTGAATGTAAGAAAAAGCAATGTTGGACAAGTTCGATTTGTGTTCATGTTTAAATAGTGAAATCATGCATGTGATTTAATTAGTCGATGTGTCACGAAGATTACAATTTTTTCTCAACTCTCAACCGAGGCTGCACATACATACAAACCTGACGTTACCTATATTAGCATATTTATCTGTTCTCTTGCGAGCTCTAGACACGTGGCGCGTTGCGGTGACGGTTTCTGCCTAATTTTTTATGCATTTATACAAAGTAATGAGCATTGGCTCGACACGCGCGACGAATATATCCAGCATTTTGTGACAGATAAAACTAATGACGGATGTTGGTAAAGTTCGCCGACTTCACGGGCTGCCGAGACAACACGCCTTGCAACGCTAACGGTATACCAGATATCAATTATCAATTACCGCGCAAGCGATAACGATTCTGCTATCAAACGTGTCATTGCGTGACGGGGGTACCTCCGCCGGCTGCGAGCCTTGACCGGCGGTAATTGGCGATCCTGCGTGATCGCTGCTCAACGCTCAAGGCTCCTATGAGAGAGCTGGTACCTCCCTCTAATGTATTAACAAAGATATCTATTGCGCATTTGGATATCATTTGTCTTACCGAGATTTCTAGTATATATACGTACATAAAAACTTCACCAAAGTACTTCGCTACAGTAAATTAGCTGCGAATATCGTACAACATCAAACAGATTATTAACTTACCGCTATGTCGAGTTTTATGGACAGAATAGATAAATTAGTTGAAGCGTTCAAAACTAACACTGTTCCGGGTCGCGGGCATTCGGCTCTTGGACGTGTGGCCGCTCGTGGCAACTTTCACAAGCGTCTCCGCGCTGAGAAGGCAAGTTGAGTACTGCGGCGGGCGTTATATTTAGATAACAGTCAGTTTTTAAATAGCAAAGTACAGCATGATGAACTAAGATTCACTTTCTATTACCTCCAGGTTCGAAATGAAAATAACCTACAAAGAGCGATATGAAAAATATAGACTAAATGATTCCCTTAAATATTACATCACATCACAGAAGTGTGCACATGACTTAATACAACAACTCCCAATTGCCAAATAATTATACAGCCTAAAATTTCCAACGGTCGTTTTCAATTACGATAATATGCCTAAAACCGGACTACTTTCTTTGCTCGCGTTATTTAACATACATTAATTATACATTAGTTCCTATCTTTTTTTCTTCGGTGTGAGCAAAACTGACAGCTGGCCACTTGCTTAGTTTTTTCAATAAACTGACTAATGACAGTCCAATTACTGAAAAGCGGGTCAGCGCTAGGCCAACAAGCATGACGACGTGCCGGCCACCAACTTGAGATTCGAGTGGTTATGATTATCCCGGCGCTGGCACAACTGGCATGTGCGTTTTCATTTCTTATGTTCCTTGTGTCAAATTCCTGTAGTTTCAAACACCTTTCATCTACCACTAATAATATGAGGATTTTATAAATAATTCTCTCAATGCGTCAGCCTCATAGGATTGAAACAAACTGTTCTGTATTAGGAAATGTTGGTCAACTCTAGCAAACCACAGGCCCTACAACCAAGAAGCTAGAATAAACCAAATGAGATAAAAATGTAACATTATTTCAGCACAAAGGAGCAACGACCCCTAAACTTTATGTACCTTATTGAAGTTCGTTTTGTAAAGGTTCCAAGTCCCAGCAATCTGAGACTGCGGATCTCTTAATGCAAATATGAATACAATTACCTAAGACCTTACTTACGACAACGTACTGATAATATAAAATGGAAAAATTATAATTTGACGATCACATCTACTCTAACAATACCGAGTTATTCTGACTTGCCTTTTTGTATCTGGTTAATGAATCACGGGTAGTGGGTTTGATTTCCACCAGGACAAGTATTTTTGTAATAAACGAAACCGTCCGTTCTTCGACCGTGCTAAAATAATCAATTTTACATATTTCTATAAGGTCTGTCTGGTTTATCATCTAGGTTCAGATGGTCGTTTTCGTAATTGGCCCAAGATATTATTTATTACCTAGTTCTTAACAAGTTCCATTGACGTTTTATTATATCACGCCTGTAATAACCGAAGAGGTAGGCAGAGTTTATTATGTTCCTCTGCCTACCTCTCCGGGCATTACATACGCGATATCACAATATACCCTAATTAAGTAAACGTGAAAATAATTGTTCTCTACCTCTTAGAAGGTGAAGAAAAATGAGACAACTCTAAATTATAAGACAGTCTATAGATTTGATTATCCGACAGAGCAGCATAAAACTACATTGTCAAAAAGAAGATATGGAAATTCTGTAAAACAGACAATAATATATGTTATGGATAGTTAGAGAATGCTTAGTAATCGGTAAAACATCTCATTCCGCCTCGCAATTTATGTAAAACAAAGGCGGCGAGAGCCGGGAGTCGCTGATTAATGGTATACGATACGACGCGCCCGCCTCATATTAACTAATTTGTTTCTGATACACTTCGTACTGAGAGAATCTTTGTAACTAATTGTTCAGTTGCTTATTAATATATTATTTAGAATATACACAAATATGTATTACCACATCTATGTTACAAACGTATCGTCACGACTGTAACTCTCGATGACGTAGACAGAGAAGTGTGGTACACTCTCATGATGGGCCAGTTACATTTGCGTTCCGCCATGAAAAAGGTTGCGAGTCTATTGCCATATTCCGCGCACATATCCAGACTCCGAGCCACTATTAGAAAACCTAATAGAACTCGACCTGGTATTTCAACCCAGGACCCACGGCCCCTGCAACCAACACGACTAACGAGGCAGTCGATCTAGTCGATCATTGGTTGTTCTCACTACAGGCTTGTTATATTTATGTACATATGTATGTACGTATGATAACGGAACGTACAAACAGCATAATGTAACTGACTTAAGTTCTACGTGGGATGGGTCATAATTGTTGATCTAAGTTTATACTTCGCATGGGTCATTCACCAACTGGAACCCAACAACGGAATCCCAAATGAGCAGCATAAATATACTTGGCCTTTATTCTACATCAATCGACCTTTCGATCTCACTGTACCTGGATACAGGTTGTACGCTATGTAAACACGTTACTGCCAACTCCAAAAATATACATACGTTTATGATACACACTATCGTTGCGTTTATGTTTAATTTAATGTTCACTTCTGTTATTATTACACAACAATCACGTTATAGTACAACGAGCCCTTCAATTACCGAATGAATCGCTAGTACAGTCAGCGCCATAACCTTCTTGAGTCCAATTTATAGCGACTTGAACTATATTTTCACCACTCTTTGCCTATTTTTTAAAATCTTTGTCACTCAACAGCTTTCATTCATTCATTTATGAGAAATTATTGTTCAAATAAAAAGGCATTTAAGACGTCTTTATTATGTCACGTCATTAAGGATAAAATCACATGAGAAATAAAATAATAAAGAATAATGGCAACAAAAAAATTAAAATGGGAACAAACTTTAGTAAAAATATTAGTAAAATTCTAAAATAGGGATCACAAAAATTTACAAAAAGTTATAGGGAGTGGCTGTAGTTTATAATTGCCAATCGTAAGCATATCCACCTATTTTCAGTTTTCACTTCAAACAAGGAAAAACACGTAGGTACATGTTTAATTATGTTTTATTGTACAATTTTACAATCAATATACAGATCGGAAATAAGCAAAAAATACGATGTACGATAGTTATTCACAAAAACTTACGAGCCGTGTGCTTGACAGCTTTGACGTAGCATATTCCGCACCAAGAAAAAACAATTTCCGAGCGAACGAACTGAACAACAATTCCATATAGGAAAATCAGTGAACCTCATACTGCAAAAAGTTCTCCGCATCGATATCTATATCCGCGGTTAATAATAACCAAATGGTAATGTAGAATAACTTTCATGTATACTTCTAAAACTCATACTTAACGTTCAGTTTTTGTTGTAGAGATTAATCTGATTTTAGTTGAGAAATTTAATATTAAATTTCTATACTAGCTTCCTACATACATTTTTTTGTATTGTGCTATTTCATGATTAACATTAAGTGATATCATTTAAAATGAGAAATATATTAAATAACTTCCGGGTTAGTAACAACAATAACAACAGAATACCATGATTTAGTCTCAATTGCATTACAACAATTGCTAACTCTAACTTCGTGGTAATTAAATCAATCTGCATACTTAGTTTACACAACAAAAACAACACAACACAACACAAAACATCAATAAATATGTTGGTATTCTTAACGGATGTATCGTGATATGTTAACTCTCTATCAGTAAACGGAAATGCAAACAAAGACGACTTCAAAGCTTAAAACTGCGTGAAAAAACTAATTACAATTGTCAGAGGGCTGCAAATATATGCATATGCGGTAGGTAATATCTGATACAATGTTGCATACTGTTTTTGCATAGTAAGGCATATGCACGCACGTATGGTTACTAAATATGCACTTTGCTAGGTAGCATCTTTATCCAATTTTAACAAACTATCCACAAAATAAATTGCGAAATTATAAATAGACATTGTAAAATTATTAATTTTTTTTACTCCGGAAAAGTAACATGTTTGTATACTGAACACTTGACCAGCGGGCTCCAGAATTATTTAAATCATTGTATGTATAGCGAGAAAACTTGTTTCTCAGAACGCTCTCCAGGTAGGTGGAATGATGGTACTCATATGCACAACGTGACTGGCGTTGGCTTGATACATAGAGCTGAAGATTCAGGTCTGTATGCTTTTGGATTGGCCTGAGTCCAGCATTGAATGATGATAATGAAGATGATGACGAAATTTGTTTCGATATTGGGGTGAATTTCACCCTTTGATACCAGTAACCGTCCCTGCTCTTCAACATCAGAAACATACAGTGCAAAAAAAATTAACATATTAAAATTAGAGCTTAAGAACCTCTAATTTTAATAAAATCTATTTTTATAACGTCTACGCCTTTTATTATTTTACTATTGTGTAAAGATGTCTGCGCCTTCATCGTTCAGAGTTTTCCATCATGTTTGGAGTAGAGTTGTCTGCCAAGCAGCATTTGGCGAGCTTTCGCAGCTGACCAACTGGGGATTTAAGCTTTCTTATTTTAAAAAGAGTCCGTAGCTTTACCATAAAATATTCAAAGGGCGATAATGACTTCTCAAAACTTCGCATGTGTTAATTATTTCTACCATTTAGAAAAACTTATACACATAATAATACTCGAAATTTTCCTAGAAATGACGTTATCATAAGTTGTGTCCACATTTTAAGTAATGTTTATCGAACATTTTATATTCCAAAATTAGTTATTTCACTTGCTTGGGAATTTATGCTAATAAGTGTACTTGCAGCGTTATTAAAAACCTGTTTTACAATCAAGGGTCCACTGCAACCCCTATCCGCACCGGTCAGTATCCTACATTCAACTTCGTCGACAATAGAGTGATTTGCGCGTTATTTACCACACGTAGTAATCTCATCGCTCTCCGTACCATAATATGGCGGACAGACAATATTTTACTTCTTCCCAGTTAAACGACCAATATTCTAGTAGCAACTCTTAATAAAGCAAGAAAACAAATGGTTACAATTAATTGAAATCCCTATAAATAATTAGCTGAAATAATTTCATTATTTGCTCAATGTAATAATTTTCGATGCAACTTTTAGGTTCTGACATAATAATCGTTATAAATATATATTTTTTTAAATATAAGTACCTTTATAGGTATATATTATGTATATATTAATTAAAATATTATATATTAAAGGACTTTCATCTTTGTAAGTTCAGGAATTTATTTAAATGAGTGTATTTGATGCAAGTGAGCAAACCAGTTTTATCCACAGGGGTAACAATGTTTAATCCGACCCTCAGTGCACCGGTCAGCCTCCGCCTCGGATTCACACCCGGCTTTCTAACAATAACATTTTTTTAATAATACAAGTTTTATAGATACAGCAATTATAAGGGATTTTCTTCCGAAACGGTACGCACTGGAAGCTGTAATATACATATGTAACAATTCATAATGCTACACCTATTGCGTTGTTAGGAGCGAGGCATAAGTTACGGATCATATAGTATAAAATACGGATTATATAGTTTCATGACAACTAAACCGTTCATACCTATTTGACAACTAAAGCCTTCATACCTATTTGCCCAAAAAGAAAGAAAGTAATCAAGTACAATTCATTCAGGAAGTCGTCCTTCCTGGATCATTCAAGGGTCAAGATTCAAACAGTTCCAGAGTGAGTGGTGTAAAGTAATACCAAATAAGAACCCATTGATTCTTAACTTATTGGGCGCCCTAAAAACAAAAAATATTTACCAGCTGTTACATACCATCAGTAACCACATTATTATCTACTTTAATTGATTACCTGCCCACTGGCAGCAATTTGAGAATGATAGCTAATGAGTCCTTTAAAAGCAAACAATCATTATTATGTATTATAATACATAATATTATAAAGTGAATACTTAATTGGACAGAAAGGTTAAATTTAATAAATTGCATAAATTGAAAAAACCGTCGCCACAAATTTCTTTCCGAATCGATATTCTGTACAACATTGAAACGAGTCAGAACTAGTAAGACATATAGCTAATTCTAAGGCAGTCATAAATTATTATGAGTCAAAGTAACGCATCGTTCTCGTTCAATATAATATCATGAAATATCTATGACCGCTCAATACAACGTAGACACTCAATATACGATAGTAAAAAATTCACTCTCAGCACTTTATCGAGTTTCATCACGAGTAGATGAGAGCCGTATAAATACTTACATATTTAACATATTTAAAGTATATCGGCGAAATGCAAAATCAATTCCCCGTCCACATAATATTTACACGTGGAGCGATACCTTCACGACTATATTCGGCACTATTGTTCTCGGTGAAATCCACCAAAGCCCATTGTCCGTTGCTACCAAAACTGGCACAATACCGCCACACCACCGCGTCTCTATACGTATATAAAGTAATAGCATATTTGTGACCGCAAGCTACTTGCTATTCCAGAATATTGTTGTCTAAGTTCACGCGGCCTATGCTCCGCCAGAAAAATAACAGCTTTACCTAAGTTAAACCAATATGTGATTAAAACAGTTATTTCTAAAATTATCAATACATTGACTGTAAAGACTGCCTAGTTGGTCGTTTGGATGCGAGTGGGACTGTCAATCAAGAAGTTCCAGGTTCGATCCCCGGTCGGGTACTATCGGATTTTTCTAATTACGCATTTCTACTAGTGGCTCTAGATAGGATTTATGCCCGGTATATGGCAGTACTCTCACCCCCTTCCCTATTCAATAATGAGTCGTAAACATAACTAGTGAATAATGAGTCTTACTATACTCATTAGCCTACCTCTTCGAGAATTACAGGTGTTACGTTATTAATGCATTAAAATAGAATATAACCAGCGTATGGATGGTACAACTATTTAGCAACGTATAAAAAAGACGCATCAAACCACGCGGGCTTAATGCGACTAAAGTTTAGAAAAAAAATTTAATGGATTACATTAATCCAATGTTATTCAACATTAGTTATTATTATCCATTAATCGCCACATAGGTCGAGACTTGTTGTCAGGATCTTTAACAAGCCAGAGAAACCTCGCCGAAAGTTCGATCACGTAACAAGAATTAATAGCGTCTAATCAATCGTCGAGGGATATCCAAATTTGTGAGCGGACAAAATGCCAGATAACATCCGCGATACGGCAGCGGTCATAAGTTATTCCGTTATGATACTCATGCAAAAATTCGTCCTTGCCACGAGCGCCATATTAACGCCTACTAATTATTCAAATATATTCGCGTCGGGTTCACAAAACCGAAGTGACAATTCAAATTATTTTTTTTCAAAAGCAATCAGGCGGAAGTGAAGCTCGGTGCAAAAGGAGTAAGACCTCGCTACGGCAGGTGCGTCGGCGTGCTCTACGCACTCTTGTGGCTAATTCATAACAATTATGCGCAGATTGAATTACATTTACTATGAAACTAATAATTTTGATACAATTTAGGAACTAACTTTATTTTGTTAAGTATAAAAATATTGGCCCCCACGAAATGCTTCACACAAATAATCGTTACATAATCACACAAACTGAAGTACAAATTCATCAAATAAATTATATTATATACGTGAAATAAAAATTAAGTAAGGGTCATTTTGATTTGGGTTCAAACCCAGATGCTTGTCTGTTGGGGCGTATGATATAGGTACCTGTTTATTTACTTAGTCTAAGAAAATTCTATAACTATTTTTAATGCTGCATCTACAAGTCTTCGGATGAATTAAAGCAATGGAACACATTTTTTTAACATATATATGTTTTTATAACAGTGACTATTAGTCCAATATAGAATGCCACAATGCGACTGATGCGCAATCACAGGTGTCATTATCGGTCTATTAAATGCACGGTACTCGCTTCTCTTATTTCCGCGCTAATTCGTACGCTTTTTACTTCTACTTAAAACCATGATTTGAAAATGTTAAAGATATAATTATAACTCTCCATGCATAGAGATAGCGAGGTTAATTTAAATATGACAACACAAAGTCTCTCAGATTACGTGAAATCTACATATGAATAAGTAGACGAGCGTTGCTACCGTTATTTACGAAACAATTTACGATATATTTTGACTAAAGAATTGTCGGATATCGAAGTGGATGTTCATTTAAGTGAAAAAAAAAACGGTAAAATACGTTAAATAATGAAGCTGGAGATTGTGGAGGCGGACTCGGTCATCCCCGTTGCGACGGTCATCTTTTTTCGACATAGAAACGTGCGTACGCGACGCTCGCATTCAAATGCAAATCCCACATTACAGCACTCGCTAAACACTCGACTCGGTTGCACTTAACACATGCAAATTGTTTATTGATAAACAAATAATGCCATTATAATTTTATTACGCATTGTAGCTCGTTCGATGACCGGCCTTTTTACAGATGGCGCTAGTAGCACTCGAGATTTGAATTTATAATTTGTTTGTTGTATATTTGGTTTACGATGCGGTGTTATCACACTTCTGCCGGCATAATAATCATAATCGTTGTAGGGTTTAATGAGTGGCGCTACGGTACTCATTGATGTACAATCGCGATGTAACTTTTTTCAGTAATTTTTTTTCATTCTTATATAAATACTTTTGTACAAATTCGGGACTTTTTTTAAATTAAAATAATATTATAAAGTACTTTTAACATAAATTCTTATGTACTTTGTCGGCCATCACCGAGAAAAATGTAAGATTTGAATTTAATATTCTATCAATATAACCATTAATATTTACTAACTGTCGCAGTTGTATACACCTACTAAATATTTTGTATAGCAATTATCTCTACTTACATATTACAAATAAATTGACTACGCTCCTTTACCTAACCATTGGTGAAAATTCAGGCGTAATGTAATGTTAAGCTATTTACGTAATTATAGTTTTTTAAGAGTTCCTTTTTTATTTTAAATAATATGTATATTTTTTCACTAAAGAATTTCTAGATACAATTATTTAACTACTATTGACTATCATCGATGAGAGTTTAAGCGTGATCCGTTCAAGGTAGTAAGAGATACTGTGGGTGTAAGAGCCTTGTCTGGGCGCAATTTACACAACTGGTAGCTGCAATTCTTCACACCGGCTCAGGGCGGCACAGTTACCATACGTACGGCTCATTTAGGTACCCATATTTATATATCTCACAGAAACCAAACTTGATAGTGTTATATTATTGTCATTATATAATCACAGTAATCCTTTGACGGGTAGGCAGAGTTCATCGAGTGCGTGCCAAATATATCTATCCGTACAGACCTGAAATGTTCCTTTTACATTCGTCATCATACCTACAAACCCACGCTTATTTCGAAGCCCACTTAGTGCGGTAGAAAATTTAATATTCTATTAAAATTACACTGTTGTAAATACCGGCTTTAATTTCATGAGTAAATATTGTTATTCTTATCTCGCTGTCGGATCCTTTTTAACTGAATAAATTTTCGGTATCGCATCACCATCAAGCGACAGCTATTTATATCGACTGTAATGACATATTTACGTATAGAAAAATTCGTTCCGTTTTCAACGTTTTGTATTACATAAAAATAATAGGCACGCATCTGCGACTTCCACTTTTTTACATGTATTAAACGTAATATCGCGCCTGTAACCAACGAACAGTTAGGCAGAGGAGTGTAGTACACTCCCACATTTCACCAGTTCTATTTAAGTCCCATCATGGATTAGGTGGTGAGACTATTCCCATACACCAGGCACAAATCCATATTCCGCACCACACTACTAAAACTTTTAACTAGCAATTCTAATTACAATGTTATAATATTATAGTGTAATTCTAGTTATAATATTATAGTGTTATTCTAATTATAGTGTAATTATAGTATAAATATAGTGTAAATATAGTATAAATATAATTATTCTAATTATAGTATAATTATAGGGTAATTCTAGTTATAATATTATAGTGTAATTCTAATTATAATATTACAATGTAAATCCAATAGTACCCGATCCGGGATTTAAACTTAGGACATCACATTCGACTATCGCATTTTTAATCACTCGACCAACGAGGAACTAATTGTGTTGAAATAATAATAATCTTGACACTAAGCTTAATTTTCTGTACAGACGAATATATATGATATAATAAATATTATTTATGAGCTCGTTGTTATAGTAGCGTGCCTTGTAAAATGTCTGTAAGTGCGTCTTGTAAAATATATTCTTTAAATATAAATATTTTCGATGTAACTACTCGTAAAAACATCTTTACGTCAGCTCCAATTCACGAATGTTATGTGAAGTCCTTACTTTGCACATTACATTTACGAATAAAATTGATATTTTCTTAACACGGTGTTTATATTTATAATATATGTTAAAACCACAAATATTTACATGGAAAAAACAAATGTTCTGAGAATTCAATCTTCTTTTAACATTTTTATTTTTTATTATAACAAATACTAAAATAAAATAAAAAAATTCCATGTCGTTTGAGGAATGATTTATTTATTTGAAAAAACTATTTTACAATGCAAAATTATATTATCGCTACAATAATATCACGTTTAATTACTTTGAAGGCGAAACCGTACACTTTCGAGTTTTACTATATGTAGAGTCGTCATATTTTATTTATATGTGGCATACTAATTTGGAAATTCATTAAAATAATTTAGAGATTTAATTAAAATTAAACAAGCACGCGTAACACGTACTTTCTCCTTATTAAAATCTCTACACAACAGCCTTATCTTTTCAAGGGTGATACAGTGAAACTTATAGTTTTCATTATCTTCAGGATAATAAGTCCATCCAAGTGTTTAATTGGCTATGCGTATTTGCCGGTGTTCTTATGTAAATGTACCGCATATAAAAGGGGATATTTAGAGATATTCAAACTCTACACATAGGCAGTCCCCGTCTCAATTTTTTGCCCCTCTAAAGAATAGCTCATCAGCCACAAGTGACGGATTCGCGAGGGCTGTAATATGATTACGCTGTAACTGGATTTAGGAGCTCGAGCGGAGTGCGCCTTTTTGGCGCTTGTTTTAGCTATGAGCAATGTCGATGTTGCAAGCGCAGCTAACATACGAAAGTTAGCTTGTATGAAAAAAATTAAACACTAAAAGTTAAGCTTCAGCAATGAAAACAATGTAGTTATCGTGAAAAAATACACATCCATGAATTATTTTTTAAAATGTAGACATATGTAGGAAGTATATATATTACAATATGGATGTATGAAATCGTAGTTCATAATGTATTTTTCAATATTATGATAGGTAGGTACTAATATATTGGAAATGCAATAAATCATTAAATATTACAATTTTACACTAATAACTTAAAATTCTAGTCAGTAAATATGTGTATAGATCCGTTTTAAGGATCTTAAAATATGACGAAAAAAAATGTTTCTTCCATACACTTGCACTGTTAACGGTTAATTTTGTATTTTGTGTTCCTGGTTACGGGTGGTCTCCGATCAAACACTGTTCGCACACAGCCGGAAGAACTCTGACGCCCACGCCACATAACTCTACAATTTTACACTGAATCTGTGTATGAACTTTACTGTACAATCGTTAGTAAAATTTCGCTTCCACACGCTGAGTGGCGCGCCCCAGTCATAGTCGACAAGTCAATAGACACCTTCACCTCAAGTTGCCACATACTACATGACTGTTAAATTTTGAAAAAAGAAATTAGAGACTCCTTGAGGTCAATGTTATTTAATTTTCAATACATATTCGAAATGTTTGCGAATGGAATTGGAAAGACCTGCTTTTTAATTTCTTAAATCTATTAGATAGATATTAGTTAATTATATATCTATGAACCCTATGTACTCGTAATATAATTTTTGACACAAGGAATATGTTAAATTACAAGTCTGTACTCAATATAAACACGTAAAAATTTATGTAATAGGTATTTTGCTAATAATCGTTTTATAAATGTAATGTTCGTTTATAAATGTAATGTGTGCTATATATCTATGTTGTGCGCATCCCGAACTGTGAGGAAGACATTTTATATTTGTTCTCACTTCAAATTTTGCAAGTTGGGGAACAACCCTCATCTGATACAAGAGTCTATTAATTACGACCACTAAATCATCTGCCCCCGTCCGTTTAGCGCCTGTCTCTAATTAATTGATTCGATTACAGCTCATTCTGATTGGACGCCGTGCAACAGCGCTGTTTGTTTTGCCGTTCGCTAACTGCATTTCGTTTTGGTAATGACGGTACATCTGATTATATTCTCTTTCGTTTTGGTATAGGTTTTTTTTATAAAAAATATGTTTTATATTGATATTTATTTATCAGTTTTTTTTACATCAGTTTGACTTATACGGCGACATTTATTCAGTATGACGTAACATCAGGCCTGTAATCCCCGAAGAGGGTGGCGGAGGAGTGTAGAACACTCCAACAATTCATCAGTTACGTTTATTTCCCACTATAGAATAAATTCATTATATTTATTTAAAGTCTTTATAAACCTGCTGGTTCATAATGAGATACTACATTTATTTTAATAGTTGAAGATATAAACTACTCGTAATTGGAGAAATCATTTACTATTTTACATATAGAGATTTTCCAAGAATGTAAAGATATTGTTATGTGCCTGTAAGATATTTTCTAATAAACAGTGAACAACAAAGTAATGTATAAAACTTGTAATACTGTAACACATAATAGGAACAATACAAAAACTATTACGCTCGGAGGAGCTGTCGATAGCTTGGCGTGACTTACGTATTCGCAGCCGTAAACACTTGCCATCGACTCGTTCGATTTTTTACAGCGAAACGTACTGCAGTAGAACCGAAGATTGTTCAAATTAATACATGTGCATATAAGTAACGGTCACGCGACGTCCAACCAAGTAATCGGCACTATTGCTTACCTACTGACACTTTATTCGTACGCACTCGCGTGGCCGCAGCCGCGGTGGGCGGCGCGACGACAGGTAACGAGCTAATGTGATTAACTTCTTTCAATTAGTAATTATATAGGCCTATTTATAGACAAATCCTATCTCTAATTACATGTACGTTTATTTCTAATATATGTTTCTTATTTAAAATACCTACATTATTATTTTCACCAATTTTATATCGTCACGCCAAATTATTCATCATTGCACATTAGATGTAACAATTTGATTTGACAACAACGCGATATCTAACCATGAAGTCCTGAGTTCGATTCCCACGTAGAACAAATTATTATTGGGTTATTCGAACTGAAAATAATTAAAGCACTAAGTTTGTATTTATGCCCGATGTATGACAATTGAGAGATATCATAAGACATTAGGAAATCTGTAAATGTCGAAGTATTGCACTTCTCTTCCTACCCCTTTCGAGAAATAGAGACATAACGTTATGTGTTTTTTTAATCATTCATATGCCTACACAAGGCCTTTATGATTGTAGGTAGTCATTTGGGATGATAACATCAGCCATTATCTGAATCAACGACGGCCTATAGGTAGATAGGTCCAAACATCACAAGAGATCTTCGTGGCCGTTAAGTCGACGGCAGCAGTTTTCACCACCCATCCCTACACCATTCCCATTCCATCCAGAACAACTTGTAACAAAACGTAACATCACGCCTGTAATCCCCGAAGGGGTAGGCAGAGGAGTGTAGAACACTCCCACGTTTCACCAGTTA
>DWDU01000288.1:0-20452 GCA_018245575.1 Jemadia suekentonmiller | reverse complement strand
TTTTCATCGCGCTGCTCCATTTAACAGATCGAACTACTCCTTGATAGTTTCATCAATATTCTAGAAAGTATTGACGATAGCTATAAGAAACAACTACCTAGCCTAGCTAACTCAGTCAAGCAGCAAAATACTCAGAAAATATTTCTGACAGGCTCAGTCATAGGGTATAATCATCGAGTAGAATCTTGCAAGAGTAGGTATGTACGTCGATTTTCGAACTATTGTTACTTTACGCCATGCTCCGTATAATACACAATTATAATTTTGGTCTCTTGATTACAACGCGCAATATAAAATATCAAGATTTCGGTTTTTTTTTCATGAATAGACTAGATAATCATCTTTGAACTGCCTACCATTCCATGTTGAGGTCGTATTAAAGAAAATATGTACGTTACGTTGGCAATTGCGTGAGCCGCAATCGCAGGCCGCAAACGCATAGAACGCACGGTGGGTGCAGCTCCACCATAATACTGTCACTACAGTTGCTCAATACGACCGCAGACCACAAGTCGCCGGGTCACTGACCCGTCACTCGTTAATTGGGCTGTGTTGCCCCACAACAATGCCTCCATGTCTAGGCAGGCACACGTTTCTAGTTATTCATTGCGCACATTAAACTGGATAGGTATTATTTATTTGTGCTGTGGCCAACGAGCCTGTCACCGGGCACAGGGCACGATAAACTTTTAATACTGCAGTGACTAATTCAAAACTAATAACAAACACTCAAAATATTTTGGCATTTATATGAAACAAATACATAAGTGTACACTAACATACATAGTTGTCTTTTCCATACTTTAGTGCGTATTAAAGAGACTAGAGGGTGTAAAACATTTAGTACGAGCGGTTAAGCGAGACTTAGCGAAAGATTACCAATAAAATAACCCTATACCGACAAGTTAATAAAACAAGTTTTGTGTAGACAGAACTGGTTTCAGTTTAAAGTTAATAAGATTTTACCTCGCTAGGTGTCTTGATGTCATACATAAAAGTTATCAGCCCAGTAACGAAGTGAGGAGATAGTAGTCTAATTATAAAAATAGACGGCCTGTCAATGCTTCGTGGCTGCTGTATTCTTAAATGTTTCAAAACAAATATGTGCACGTGAAGTTCGGACTGTTCTAGATTTTGCTGAGACGCGCGTTCGTTTTCAATGTTCGAAACTTATAATGGTGAACGTGCAGCTAACCATCGTGAAGTACATATTTCTGAAGATGCTTCGTTTTGAAGCGAAATACCTACTTACTTACTCACCATTTAGTTATCTATTCAAATGTGTCTTTTTTTGTGAAGAATAAAATCAATTTTTAACAGTTTCTAATACATACATATAAGGATTTTCTGCACTGCCTTGTTAGTCGAGCGGTTCAAAGCGCGAATGCTCAATAAGAGGTCCTATGTTCGAGCCCCGGGTTGGATATTATAGGGGTTTTCACAGTGGGACAAACACGTAACAGGTGAAAGGTGAAAGCATCCTACACTCCTCTGTCTACCGCTACGGAAATTAGTGGCGTGAGGTATATTTTCTTCTAACAAAAGCGTATATACCTACCAGACAAAAATAATTCCAACAGGATCACAGTCGGCTCAGTAATAGTATGAAGTCCTTAAGACGAGATAAATGGTCACGACTCGGTATTAATCACCGACCAAGATTTTTTACGAGTACCATCCTATCTATATCTTTTTTATCTACGGCTCCATCTCATTTCTCACCATTATCCCCGCCAGAGATCGAGATAACCGAGCCAAGACCAAATTGCTTCTTTTGTTATACTGTTGCCGGTTAAACTTTTTGTCGCAGATCACGAGGCAAACTGGTCAAGTAGGAACCTAAGTTTGATATAACTTTAGGCTCCTACTTGAACCCGTTCCTCCATTTATTTCACACGGATTTGATTCAAATTCAAATACTTTATTCAGAGTGTAAGTTTTTTTTATACGTACGTCAACAACTGTTCCAGTCGTCTCTTAAGTGTAATAATTGTATTAAATAATATAAACCCGTGTACTTCTATTTCGCTTTTTAGTGATTAGTGTCAAGACGAGCAGTAGGTACTTAATATCTTAAAATGTCTGATTTATGATCTTAAAAGAGTTTAATAAGAACTATTCGCCCGAGACTCAAACCATCGCCGGACTCAAATCTAGAACTAAGGTTTTTTTACAACGTACGTGTTGTCTCAAGAATATTGGTTATCTTTAGCACGTTTATAGGAGAAAACACTAAGTCAGGCTTGAGGTGTGTGCAGAGGCAGTGGAGGGGACTAGAGGGGGATAGATAAAATCAATATATCAATAAGAATCCAATGAACAGCGTTCTCTCGTGGCCGATATGTTCCTAAGCAAAGTAGAAAGATTTTTGGTAAAATTTCATCTCAAATATAACACTAACATATTTTTTAATCTTTAAACCTATTATACTCAAAACGAAGTCGACTGATACAATATAATAGGCAGTCGTGTCAATGTCAAAGGCAATTGACAGGTAATGTAATTGCATTACATCATGACAGCTCTGTTCGCGCTAGAACCGTATCTAAACGCCCTTGATAGAATTCCTCGTGTTGCTACACTATTACATGTAAATATGCAATACACAGTTATATAAATTTGAAAATAATATAATATGTATTAGCCGTTGTAAAATAATCACGATGATAACCAAATTGCGTTACTTACGCGTCCATGACACAAAAATTACATTAATAAATGTATTAGAAGATATGTTTATATAATATTTGTTGTAGAATGTGCACATGATTTCAAAATAGTGATATTGCATACATTTGTTTTTAATAAATATGAATATACACGTTTTTGGATGAAATTTCTTTCACGCTGGAATTTAAAGTTTCCATACTATAATTCACACCACACTTTATAAAGGGATGGATTACATGAAAAAAAAATAGATAATCTATTTCCCTCCTGATATCTCGACCATCCAAGATATCCAGCAAGAATATCGGATGAGCGGTTTCGATATGAAAAGGTAACAGACAATCTAGTCAGTTTTACTTCTATTCTTATTACACTACGAGTAGGCATTATGGACTTACTCAACTCTGAATAAAGGAGAATTAAGTTTAATCTTACTGTACAAATTCTTATGTTTGTTTCACTGTTGCTTTCAAATAGGTGTGAAAAATTAAAGGCATTTTTTAAAAATAAATACTAAATTCTTGAGTGCCTCGTTGCTCGTTTTGGTTGCAAGTGCTACTGCCGATCGATGTCCTGGGTTCAATTCCCCGGTTGGGTAATTTAGATTTTCTTGTAGTGGCTGCGAGTCCGGATATGTGCCCGGTGTATAGCAATAGGCTTACCACATATTCCATAGTGGGACGTAAACGTAACTAGTGAAACGTGGCAGTGTTTTACATTCCTCTGCCTACGTCTTCGGAGATACAGGCGTGATGTTACGTTTTCTAGAAAGTGATTCGCAATATCAGTGTTTGTCAATGTTGAACATGTGTTACGAACTAAATTATTTTGAATACAAAATTAAATGAATGAATATAAAATCAATAACATATGCACTCCACTACTCAAGTTACTGCTGAAATAATAATTACACATGGGCAATTATCGTGCCAAGCCTGATATGAACTCCCTGGAGTATTCCAAATCTGCACCTATTATGAAAGTTCGCAAGTGCGATTTGAAAATACCGAGCATCGGTTTTCAGGGCAGTGCGGTGGGGGGTGGGGTCTTCAAATCACCGATGTAAACAACCCTTGCGGACGTGCACACCGCCAGTAATTTAGCACTTGAAAGATTCGCTTGGGGGCGAAAGCGTTTCATGTCAAGCTTGTCGTCGTGTAGGTACCGTTTCATGCCCTGCACTACATATTTCCGCGGTTGGACAACGACTCAACAGTTTAAGTTCTTATCCAAAGCCGACTATGTACTAACAAATTTACATGATACTACTATTTAGGTAAAACAACGATCTTTTTTCTGTCTCAATTATAATGTACCAAAACTAATTGAACCCAGGAGCTCCCGATCGGCAGTCGCACTTGCAACCAAGACGATCAACGAGGCAGTCATATGATTTTATACCGATTTTATTCTTATATTTTTTATAAAGCACCAACGAAAAGAAGGTAATACGTAATAATGTACATATCGTACTTGTTAGGGTAATAAAATGGAAGGAAATATTGTAATTTCCAACGGGGTTACGTTATTTTCTCAGAGAAAAGTGCTAGGGATATATTAGACGACAAAACAGCATTACGAATGTTTCTCCATATATTTTAGAACGTTCCAGAACGTTATAGCTAGGTAGCTATATTACGAACTTTTAATTCGACCGTACAATATCCAT
This sequence comes from Jemadia suekentonmiller, assembly GCA_018245575.1. Lineage (NCBI taxonomy): Eukaryota > Metazoa > Arthropoda > Insecta > Lepidoptera > Hesperiidae > Jemadia > Jemadia suekentonmiller. The sequence continues at coordinate 16,113 of DWDU01000288.1, read as the reverse complement.
TCACCCGTATGAGCATACAAACTAAAGCGACAGATGCTGCACAGAAGAGCAGGTGGCTGCGATCGGCCAAGTCGGACTAATTAGGCAACACCTGCCCGTGTTCCCTGCCGTGCAAGTGGAACATACGATGATAAGAGCTCAAGAAAGTCTTTAAAGGTTTTCTCTCAACTTTTTTATGAAATAATAAGGTATATAAGTACCTATATCTAGAGAAGAGCAATTCGCTATTTTAATACAGGATGACGAGTAATTATTAAAAATACTGGTAAGGAACTTTCTAGTAATTTGAATGTGAGGTACACACAGAGTCAATAAGGCTTAGACACATTGTGTTGAAATCATAATACAGAACATAACGATCACCGGATATTAAAAATTGCATGTACACTAAATAAAAAAATCACGAGCCTTAGGTTAGTTTCGATGAAGTGTCGTGCCTGAATGTTGTCGTTGAATCTGTGCCGAGGGTATTTCAATAGAGGATAACGTAATAGAGGATACGTGTGACTAAAGATATCTTCGACTGGTTACAATGATCAATAACCACGCGACAATGAATCAATATCTCTACTTATGTTTCCCAAATATCTCTACTTATGGGCCCACATTGGAAATGTCAAAAGCGGAAGCAAAATATTCGGTTATAGATACATATAAATAGTAACTGTTAATAAACGGAAGTGACATTTAGTATATCAAAAAATAATTACAATAATATCAAAGATAGGCATACCACTCTTCATAAACACATTGCATTTAAAGTCCAACGACAAGTATATTAATCACCTATAATTCCAATACGCGTATGATTCCAACAACGACATATACTTACTAATGAATACGATAACACCAATGGTAATACATTTATAATGGTCAATTCAATTAGACAATTTGTTACGGACAGATTTGGTTCAGCGCAATTACTAGTTACAACAAGTCACCAGTGACTAGGGCAGTGGGTAACCTATGTACGCTAATGGTATTTGATAACGCTCTCTCGCTTCACAAACGAGATTGAAGCAAGCTAATTTTATATGCATTCGTTATTTATTGCACTCATGATAAGAATTCAAATTGGACCCGTTCTCGTATTTACATATGTACATACATAGATACCGTTTACGCATATGTAGGTTGCCATATATTTCTGTATATTGTGAGAGGCTATTTTACATCTCTAATATTCTTTATATTTAATAAGCTTTTTGATGATTCCATCTACCGACGATTTACTTTGCGAAATGATTTTGTCAGTTTTATGTGAAAACAATATCCCCGGGGGAAATCGAAATTAACTTGCAAATTACAATTTTATTTATGGCTCATAAATAAATATTTATCCGTAATATCGCTCTTTCTCTTGGCATTGATCAATGAATCAATCCATCTGAATTTTCTTCGGATTATTTTATAATAAAGGCGAAATTATACAGTAAAATTAATAAGTTGTCCAATTTAGACGCGACACGTTATTACATATGTATTTATGTGGCGAACATCAAAGACGCTGAATGTCGAACAAAATGAAAAAAAAAACAGAATCTCAGTAGCAGAAACAAGCTTGTTTGTCGGCACGCCGTATATAGTAAAGAACTATTAGCGACGCTTTTGAATGACCATATTAAGAGTAGAAACGATAATGAACGAGATTGTGCTGCCATTAAATAATTCCTGCAATATTTTTTTCTAAATCTAAAGACGCCGAAACGTTGCCTCGAACATTTGCACCGCCAATAGAAGATATCGTTGCTCTTCAGTCTCGTTGGCTTACTTGTAGACAAGAGTTCGATGTGCAGTCTAGAGGCAGGCAGAGGTAAAGCAGACAGTAACGCGAGTCGCACATCTAATGTGGTGGATGATGTTAGAGTATTTTATAGTTTTCTTCATTTTGACTCTCTCGTAGGTCTAGTGAGACTGCCAATCAAGGAGTCCAAGGTTCAATCCTCGGTTCGGATGCAGAATTATTAGATTTTTCTAATCTAAAATTCCCAGTAGTATGTACGGAGTCTGGTACAATGCAATAGATTCACCCCTTATTTTACAATGGGACACATAATACAATTGGTAAAAAGTTGAGGTGTGCTACATTCTCTGCCTACCCCTTCAGGGAAATACAGGCATCATGTTATGTAATTATATCCGTATAGCTACTAACAGGTACTACGTAACAGGTGTAATTTAGATACTACATACAACTGGTATTTCTTGATATCGTTTTAGTCGATTTCAAATTAACTCTCAAAAACGTTTCTCCGGATCTGACACGTAATTCCACTCGATAGATTAGACATAGTCTCATCTCTATAGACGGTCAATTAAGCAAAGCTATTAACGGAATGTCAATGACATCGCTCGGTCGCCGACCTGTCAGTTGTGTATCGAATAACAGTAAAGTATCGATCGGATTTGGTTTTATGAAAACAATATAATTCAATTTAAAAAAGAAAAAAATGTATTACATTTTATTCGTATTAATACATAAAAGGACAACCGGTTCATTCAATTGGTTTATTATAATCCTCCAAAATAGATGTAAATCATAAAGAAATTTAAAAAATTGTTCAGGTACATTATTCCAATATTTATATCTGAGAAAATTCACCTAAAGCATATAGTGTAGTTGACGACTCTCTTTTTATATATGGTTTGAGTCTTTTTTTAAATATGGTTTGACTCTTTTTTCATATATGGTTTTAATAACTAACTAATGAGAACTGTTAAATACTTATGATTAAAGATACAACAAAGATACAAGATTAAAGATACACAATGATTAAAGATAAGAAGCTTTCTGTTCGTAGCGTATATATCTATAGCCGTATAAATTCAGCTCATAAAATTTATGTAGGTACCTGTATTAGACGAAAGAAAATGACTACAATAATAAGGCTATATAATTACAGGAATTAAATAATACTCTTGATCTCTCTATTTATTGCCCCCGTCACCGCCACACCGCGGCGTGATGAGCCGTAATGACAATTCAATTTTTTTTTACTTATTCATCTCTTTAACCGGACGTTAATCTCTAGTAATCGATTAATAAAAGTACCTATAGTAATAATTAGTAGCAGCTTTACGTAATATTAAGGCAAGTTAAACGTTTTCATCGAGATATTAGAGATCTTAACATGTGATACTGGTGAATACGTAAAGTTATAAGGTGCAGTGTAAAGGCAAGTACACAATATCGTTCAAACTCTTGGATTATTCAGGCGTCCAAGAATTTACCGAGGCGTTGCTGAGATTTTTTTTGTATGATCCAATTCTGCAATACAAAATTAATAATATCGGCGCACATAAGGATAAATATAATGACGCAACGATCACGCACGGCTCATTTCGCGTGACGATAAATTGTTACCGAGTTGTCAGCTCGACGGTAATTGACCGTAATGCAGAGTTACGGCGAGGAGCAACGGAAGCAATGTTCCGTACATTGTTTTTGTTTATTTGCATCGCGACCGAAAACGCGACAATTGTCAACTTTGTTATTGATGACGGTTCATTGTGATTTTGAAGTTTGCTCGGTACAGTTGGGTGTACGGGTATGTTGTATAATTTTCAGGAAAAATTGATATTATATTTCACATAATGTAAAATAATCATATTTATAATTTACGTAACAACAAATAAAGGTCCATTCACACGCCTTACCGGGCAATTAAAGTGTCGAGGTAGTTAAAAATTAAAAAGTCGGGGGAAATATTTTATGGGTTTTGATTGTATCATCGGCGACCCTTTTATCGTTCCCCTGTTGAACACGTGTCTTAGAATGAAAAGGTAAGGCCATAACCTGCGACGCAGACCGAGTGCGGGTTCTCAGACTTTGAGCTTTAGTGAACATAATGAAGAACTGCATGGAATCAGACTCTGGAAGCGCTAATCGAAAATCTCGAAAATTTATTGGTTATACAGATCTTATTTATAATTTATATCACAACTACTGACATATTCTGAATCATTATAACTTTAAAAATATCTTTAAATAACAGATGGATTTTATATGAACCGTAGAAAAATAAACAAGAATTTTATTTTTCCTATCAGTCATGCGGTAACGCCCCCTTTAGTTGTTATTATAATTTTTCCTATATTTCAATAATGTGGAAAAATCTGTTTGAAAAAAAATATATAATTAAAAGAAATAATCCAGAAGGAAACTGAATCAGTTTAAAATTTATGTACCTATTTCAATACTGTAAAGGGTCCAAACTATGCTCCTAACCCTTCACGTTTGAGACGCGACGTATGTTCATAAGTGGAAAGATATAAGGTTTGGGTGAAGATGATGATGATGATAAATACTATAAAACCCTGTAAACACCGGTCAACGTTTATAAAGAAAACATACGAAATGAGTCGTAAAATTTCTCATTGAAAGCTCAACTTTCCCTAATTAAACATATAATAAACATAACGTAACCTAAGTGAATAGACAAATTTCGCAACGTAGTCGCGAAAGTCGTCCGCAGCATGGCGACAAAGGCGGAAGTTGATTTTGAAAAAAAAAAATAGCTGCACAAGCGAGGAGCGCGGCATGAGACGAATTGACAGATAAAGAAAGCGAGCGCTGAGCAGATATCTGTGTAGTGAACTCCGACGCTCATAGTTTAAAGTTCTTCATAGAAGGAGCCATAGTATGTACAGTATAAATTATTATATGCTCTAATATATATTATAGCTAAGTACTACAATCCGTAGCTATGTTATATTGTTACATTTTTGCGGTCAATACCGGTGCAATAATAACGTCTACTAATGTCCGTTCATATATTTTGATGACAAGATACATATTATAGCTGCGTGTGCATTCGGGCGTTACTATAGAAATATATCGTAATATAACGTAATATGCCTTTCTATGATATATACTGTAGCTACATCTGTGACGACCCCAGTGAGTGTCATAAAAGACGTCTAATGGCCGACCAGCATAACGCACCGTTTGTGTGTATCTCTAAACGATTGAGTAGTTTAAGATATACTGTGCACTGGAACAGCTATCGTAAAACAGGAAGCTTAGTACAGAATATATCGACAGTGCAAGTCAAGTGTACGTTGCGTGGAGAACCACAAACATTTAATGCGTATTTAAGACAAACAGATGTCCTGCAATGGCGTAGGCTTCGCTCGCGTTTGTGCAGTATTGACGGTTTTCTGTACTGGTCGCTCTATACCACACCATATCCCCGGCAGCGAAAAGAGCAAATTGAATCCGGGAACACTGGGACAGGTTTAAATCGAGAAAGCGAGACAACGATAGACCTTTCTTGATAGAATCTAAGCGTGTTGGTGCGAGACAAATCGATTAGAACGCAGCTCGTGAAGTCATGAAATTGGATTGGAAAAAGAGATGGATATACATGACGACCTCGGTATGAAAAAGACGGGTGTGCGTGCGCTTGCAATGCATTCGGGAACGAGAAAGGTCATTGGCATGTACACAGAAAAAAGTTTAGAGATCTTTCATAGTTTTTTTGAGAATTAACGAAGAGTGATTTTTCGGTCGAGAGTTTTAGTACACGATTGTTTTCAATTAGTTTTTAATTGAGCCCGGTAATTTGTCTCGGCGGACGAAGGCGGTAGCATTTCGTTATCTTAACTTTCGCGATCTTCATTAGGCGGTCCAGAGAGAGGAGGGTACGGGAGAGAGGAAGGGAGGGAGGGCAATTAGGACGACGGGGAGCCGATCGTTGAGTTTATTGTCTTGACGTCACGAAAGTTTATAAGGGCCTAGCAGGAACCACTCAACCAACGCGACACTAATGTTGTGTATAAGATGGAATTACATTGATTTGGGAAACTCGACCCTCAAAGTTGAAACTGTGATACATAGACCGACAATGTACAACGGCTTCATATGAACATACAATATGAACTTCTCTTAAATTACATATTACATCAACAGTCTAATAAATTAAAGTGTAATATCACTTCAGTACCTCGAATTATACAAAGTGGTACACTTGATTTACAGCGTCATACATTTACAGAGTATGAACTCTACAACGTGTAAAATACAAAAAACGCCATGTACACTAACACCGATTTCGTTACTCTACACGAGTAGATCTGTTGTACAATCAACCGGGATTTGTGTGTTAAAACCCGTATTAAATAAAGGTTATTCGTGACTATAGTCGACTACTGTGCCTACTTACTACTGCACTGTACCAAGTAACATCACGCCTGTATTTCCGCGGAGGGGTAGACACACGAGTGTAGTATAAGTCCCACGTTATACTTCCTATGAAATAGGGGGTGCAATGCCTTAAATAGGACAAAAATCCAAGCTCTAAGCTACTGTTGGATATTTTAAGACGGAAAAAACCAATGACACTGTACTCGACTCGGTAATCAAACACAGGATCTCTCGCTCAGCAATCGGGCTTGCAACCGCTACATCAATAAGGTAGTGATTATATACGTACAAGTGTAATATATATAAATACATAAAACACAATGAATTCGATTATAATACCATACTCGTATTTTCTACCATACTACTCACTAGCAGCAGTAGAAATTCAATCTCTCTAATTCAGTGAGCAATATATCATCGGGTATAGGAGCGGAAATTAAATAGTGTACTCGTATACTGTGCCCCCGCTAGTGAACTTGGGGCTCTTGATGCGCGAAGTGTGCGTTCATACAGCGAAATGTGCCGACACACCCGCGTTCAACCGTATGTATGCACATACTGAATATTGGTAAACGTGGCTTGCGGCGCGTTCCAGCTAGGCGGAGTGATGATATACTAAAAGTGGCTGGCAGTGGTCGGAAACGAAAGGCTGCAGATGGAGCTTAGTGGCGTTGTATTGGTGAGTTCCATGTCCGGCAATTATCCGCAACAGGCTGGTGATGATGATGACGATGAAGATGATGATGGACGTAGTAACGACAGACCTAACACATAATGTTTGTAACGAGTGTGGTTAATGGAATATTCGAAAATATGGTTAATCCCGTTTTTTTTGTAAGTTGAATGTAAAACCCAGTGTTCCAAATAAAAGTTGTCATCAACGAAACAAAGCAAGCTGTTTGTTCAGTTGCAAGGGTTGCAACCCTAAAAGCGCCCCTTTGTGAGCACTAGACTGCGCATTCGAGTTTAACAGATCATGGGGTCAGTTTTGTGGGGTGTTGGATATCGATTTCAAAACGGTGCTACCGACGTTGTCTGATATAGAAACATGTAACTGCGTGGTGTTTTATATGTTAAAAAACTGTTAGCTAGCTTATTGTAATTAATATGTTACTCATATTCGTATAATACGTTTAGTAGGCAAACGTACCAATGCATACACCTAGTATATATTGGTAGATCGCAAGCAGACCAAATAGGCTAAACTTTACTTATCGCCGGTTAATATTCACATAATGTTAGATAAATAGATATCGTTTCCACGATAACTTTAAAAGTGTTACAATGTACACATGCAATATTAATTATAAATTAAACAGAATTATGAAGTCATACCAAAAAATACTTGTCACGTATATTTTTGATCGTACAATAACATGACTACCAACGCATTATTTCATTCCCCCTTTGATTAACCCTTATATGATTAATAACACCCAACACCCCTGGACGTTGGGTTAAAAATTGAGGGAGTAATTATTAAAGGACAAACTGGCAATAAATTTATCAGGTCATTTTTATCGTGGTCAGATCTATCGATGGCACTTTGTGGATAAAGCAAAAAAAACTTATTTGTGTACTGTCATTTGATTTCTAATTAGTAATTAACTTTTAAGGACTTATAATTATCTAAAATAAAAATGAATAAACAACTTCTCACTGATGAAAAATAAAAATAAAACAAAATTGTCATGTTATTTTGGGCAGATCATAAGGACATATTTGAAAAAATTACAGCAATCAAGCAAAATATTTCCTTGCGAAACATTCAAAAATAAGTTAAGGAAGTATGTAAAATAAAAATAAATCAATCATTACCTTATTCAGACACGATTGAAAGTCAGCGCTATGAGAAATTTATCATACGAGCTGTCTAGAACGTCTGCCCACAGTGAGAACGATAAACTTCCACAATACGAGTACCAATGGACACATAATTCTTTGTCATTATGACAAGTTTTTAATAAACTAGGACTTCGCACGCCACCACACTTCAACTTCTTTGTTCGAAATTCTTTAAACTGTATTATTCTGTTGTAAAAATATTATCGTGTGAATATTAACGGAACTAGAAGACGGCTTTACACTCTCGTGGTAGACAACTAAATACTAACTCACTTGGGACTGCGCGAAGCGGTGACACATGTTAAGACCGAATAACAATTTTATTAGGTTTAAATAGCAAAACCTGGCTTACAAGACCTTTAGTACAACATAATATCAGAACCTACAGAAAATTATCATAAATATATCTTTTTAATTCATATTTCCAAAATCAACCGGCCGCAGGCGATTACATGGCTCGCGGCGGAAACCGCAACTCGGCGGCGCGTGCGGCCGTGTTCGGAATAAAATTAAAATTGTTGATTGGTTCGAACGGTTGATTCGGCGAGACATCATTACGATAATAATAATAATTTCCCGCTCCCACGTTCGTTCCCGTATGTATAATTAATCTTTAGTACGATGCTCGATAGGACGTTTTAGATATTTTTTTCAACCTTATTATTTTACTACAGCCGGACACGGGTCTCTTCTCAGAATGAGGGGCTAAGGCCACCTTTTAATCATTACATAACAACAATTCTATTCTTACACTCTCCATGTACTCTTCATATAGATTCCTTTTGGAGAAAAGGGGAACAATAAAATACAGCGATTAGCTCTTCTGGATGGATTAACACCCTCTTGCAAAGTAGTACCTATCTCACCTAGCAACAAATTGCGCCAACTTATACACTTCGTAGTTCAGAAAGCAAACCAAACACACCTCAATGTATCTGTTACATAACAGGCGTTATACGTCGACGAAGACATTCATAGTGGCCAGTGTATTGCGAAGGACACTTTGAACCCCTATATCAACTAACCGCATTAGAGCAACGCAATCTTCGGTCTTACCTTAATTATGCGTATAGAAACCAACTCTGTACAGTTGATGTTTATGAGTTACTCCAAACAAAATTCAAAAACTCTTCATTCTTAATTTAAGTTTTACTAGCAATGTTTAATTAAAGGTTTTATTTTTAATGAGTATTTAACCAAATACGAAATACGAAAATACGAAAAAGTACGCGTATTATCTTCATGCCTTTTATTTCCTCGTAAACTTATTATGTTTCTATAGTACATGTAATATGACTGTGGTAGTACGTTCCATACTAAAATTATCAATTACTACATTGTAATGTTATGAACCACTTATGCATTGTGTACAATTCATTTTAAAATATGCTCAAAACTCTGATATACATTTAGAGCAGAAGGCCTTTACCCTCTCATTCTGAGAGGAGACCTATGTTCCAACAGTGGAACGATAAAAAGGGTCGGGAAATAAAAGAAAAAACGTAACATCATCCCTGTATTTCTCCCAAGGGATACGCAGAGGTTACAGTAGACATATCTCAGTCAAAAGTTTGCCCTAAGTAGTAAAATCCCACGAATGTGAGTCTAAGTGGTGTCTAGAGCTGATTTCATTAGAAATACACACAACTTCGCAGAAGTCTCGTGTAAGACTGAGCGGATTGTGTGAAACATGTGATTTTTACGCGCTCTATTTATAAACTGTAACTGTGCGAACGCCGCACGTCTTCGAACGAGCTAAAATAGCGTTATGCATAGTGTTGTTGGTGTTGATGTTAGTAAAATCTCGATGGAAAATTGTCGACAGTAATAAGATTTATTTTATTACACATTTATTTATTAATAATACCACAATAAACTCTATATAGCTAATCTTATCAATATATCGATAATAAGAAAGTCGATATACTTTAATATGTTGCACTAAGTAAACGAATATTTAAATATTTTAATGAACTTTCTCACAATATTAAGCTTATTGTAGTTATCTAATATTTAAGGAATATCTCTTATCAACTTTAGTAGGATGTAATTGCTTAATCATCATCAATTTTGCATTAATCTACTGTTGAACACCACGATCCTCTCAGAAAGCAAAAAGTTAGGTTTAGTTATCTACGCTGGCGAAGTACAAGTTAGGTAGCTTAATCATATGTAAATAGATTATTTTATGCAAACTGTTAGTGATAATAACAATAAGGAAATATGTGAAGTAATTTTACAATCAACAGAAGTCCTTGCTCAACAAAGTCATATATTATATTATACAAAATTCCTAATTTATTCAGTGAACAAAAAATTATTATGCCATGAAAACAATATGGATCGTTTCTTAAACAAAATAAAAACACCTTGAGAAAGCAAATCTTACAATGATAAAAGAAAAAACAAGACATTAAAAATTATATTCAAAGCATCGATGGCGACTGGTTTTTATAATGTACAACACTAAATCTAAATTTATCAGGCAGTCAGCGTCGGGCGTGCCATATGAACGGACGTATGTTCACACGATAGCAAGACACGTGAGTATTTTATTATAGACGTACGAATTAATAATGAACGAAAAGCAGCTTGGCAGAGTTTCTTACATCGAAACGATAACTGTTTAGACGTTTTATTCTCGTATACGTAACGACTTCATAAAGTATACAATATACGACTTGGAAATCTTCCGTGCGGTTTGTATGAACGGGATGTAGAATAGGGACATTTCAATCATTTGTTTAGTGAGGATCAGCAAGCTGAAGTGGCATTGGACTGGCCACTTGTGTCGCAGAACCGATAATCGCTGTAGTAGATGTATTCTGGAGTGGAGGCCATGTCTTCGCGCCTTCGCCTACCAGCTACGTGGAGTGACGTTGTATCCAGAGGCTAGAAATACTTGGTAAAGAAGAACTGAAGATCTAACTTAGTAGCGAAATTTTGAGGGGAACCGTTGAAGTAATAATAATTAACGAAGTCGTATAGTCTTTAAGTACTATTAAGTGTATATGGGAAATCGTTACTAATCAAAAGCAATAATTACATACACCGTTAATAAATTACTGCATCCGTTTTACAGGTTTATTGGATCATAACATTTCTAATGAAACAAATGAACCAGTATGTCGATATGAAAGGAAATCATTTGCAACATTAATTTTATATACGAATGCAATTACCTATGGAGGTAATTTTTCATTTGTTTATTTAAAAAAAGTATATTTGGCGCCCGCTGTCCCTGTCTACCCTAAGGAACATGGGGTGACAGTATAATAATAACACGTAACATCACGCCCGTTTTCTCCGAAGTGGTAGACCGGAGAAGTGTAGTACACTCCCACGATTCATTAGTTAGGTTTACCTCCCACAATGGAATAGGAGGTGAGAGTATTATCATACGCCGGACACAAATGCACACTTCGAGCCACTACTACAAATTTAAGCTAGAAAATTCAAGTAAGTTATAAATATGTAAGTTATAAGTCATAGGTAACTTATAATTAACTACCGTCGGGGATTACGGGCGTTTCAGAAAATTCCAATAGTACCTGACCTGGCAATGGAACCCTGGACCTCTCGATCAGCAGTCGCACTAGTAACCACTAGACCAACGTGGCAGAACTGAGTGATTTAAAAGTTCAAGTACTTATTCAAATGCCACGGGTAGGGTCAAGTTCGTACCATGAAAAGTTTTTAACAGCCCTATAATTAATACAAAGTTACAAGAGACTATAGGAAAGCGTTACTAATTTGGCCCAACTTTAGTAAGGATTTTACCCCTATACACCCGCCCTTCCGATGTTTTAATAGCATGGGTCTAGCAGATATCTTTTATTCATTATTAGGTAGACTGACAAATAACCACACAAAGCGATGGTCCTGACCACACCCATAATAAGAACACCGAACCAGTAACATTAATATTATGAAAACAAATTTTTCTGAAGCAATTATTATAACATGGGTTTAGGTGCGGTGATTTGTGCCCGGTGCATGGCAATAAGTTCACCACCCAACTATTACATAGTGGGACGTAAACGTAACTGGCGAAACGTGGGAGTGTGCTACACTCCTATGCCTACCTCTTTCGGGATAATAGGCGTGATGTTACGTTACGTAGTATGTATATATTATATACATATAATATAGGAACATAATAATTAAAAAATAGATCTGCTCGCTGGTAATGGCTGGCCTTTATTAAAATTGGCCGACGACTATACCGTTCCTATTGACCTTAAAAGGAACTTCAAAAGGTGAAATTATGATAAAGTCGCGAATGGCGTAAAGCTTGCGTTAGGCTTTTAATTTGTATGTTTATTACGATCATATCGCGTTGGCATTAAGCTGAGAAACAAGACACATAGTCCAATACGGACTCCCGGCAACACATTATCGCTATATATGGACACTATTAAAACGTCTGGTCTAGACCAGGATCTTTATCGGGGATCAAAGGAAAATTATATAACTCATACAATGTAACTTAGTCGTGGTTAAAATCGTTTTGGTTTACGATATTAAAAGGAAACCAACGAAAACCGTCAATTCTGTATACAATTACAACAAGTGGACTTAGACTGAGATGCTTCAGTGTAACTAGCACGTGCGGTATGGCACAGGCACTGAACTTAAACACGACAAGGTTCAACTTAATGTCGAGTTGTAAGTCAACATACAAATATGAAGAATGACGTACGTAACTTTAAAAGATCGCAAAAATAATAATTGAATAACACCATCCATATCTATTTACATACCGAAAATATTTACTCAAAAAACTCAAAATCATAAAACAAAATCAGTTAACGCCGTTTATTACTGAATTTTTCGTCACGACCAAATTTAAATGAGCAGCAGTTGATTTAAATCGAATGACAGCAAAATTATAATTACACCAAGCATAATTACTTCAAGTGCGAAGTATGGGCCGCCGCTGGGGCCAATAAAAATGCGGAACCAAGTCATCGGCCGAGAGAAATTAATTACAACCGCCGAGATATGCGAGATCTCGCACGTTCGTCAGAAAACTCGCAAGTATTTCTTCCACACTCGACAGGTTAATTAACCGGGGTGCCGGAAACGAGTCGTTTCCGTTAATGAAAATATCCAATACAGTACTTTTACGATAATTCTTTACATAACAACGATGAGTATTGAAAGTGTCGGATAGTTTTAATCGCTCAATAATTGGGGCGCTCAATTTACTCTTCAAACTACGCTCAAAAACTTTTGTCTGTCAACAATATTGTGTTACGTAATTTTCAGCACAATTTATTATTATTAGAGGTTACTCGGTTTTGTAACTGGATTACAGTGTAGTTTGGGAAACAAATGACAACGGATGTCACTTTAGTTTCGTATGCGAATGTATAAGGGAGTTTGTTCCGAGTTAAATTAACAACGCAAACGTAAGACTGAACATAGTGAAAGGGACTGCTCCCGGGAACTGGTCACTGCATACAATTATCAATGCAATGGATGTAAGGGAGCAAAATGTAATAACCAGACAGCATGTTCATTTGACATAATACCAATATTATTATGCTTAGTTAATATTACATCTGATTTACACGACATACGAACGCACGTGCGCGTCGTCAAACAAATCACGAGCCGATTAGCGACCATTAGTGTCCGTGTAAATATTGATTAATTAGTATCTACGCAAATATTTAATCGTTAGTAGTACACAAGCAAATACTTGACGTCATAAATGTTCTACATAATTTCCTTTCAGTTAGCCGATGTAAAAAGAAAAAACGATATATTATTACGGAAGTATTTGAAATACGACAAGAAAAAAATGAGATACGAAAAAGAAATAAATATAAATATATGTATGTAGGTATTTATATTGCTCTAGACATATTTAAATCTTACTATATTTTAAAACAGATCTCTCCATTACAGTTGGGGAAAGAAATCATAGAAAGTTATTTGCAGGAGTTTGTTAAAAGTCATAACAAAAAGAACTAAAAGAAGTCTTAGAAATATTAAGTAATCGTAAATAAACAATACTGAACAAACCTCACTTGACGTGCCTTGGTAACGAAAGTAAATTTCCTATTGTATAATAAAATTAATATTATTATTTCTTTGTTAACCAAATTTTATAATTACTTGAAGCGTTTAAATGGATTCTGCACTGAACGAATAGCGAAGTGAGTTATGTTCAACATTGGCAAATACGGACATTGCGAATAACTTTCTAGGAAACGTAACATAACGCCTATAATACCCGAAGAAGTAGGCAGAAGAATATAAAACACTCCCACGTTTCACGAATTATGTTTACATCCCAAAAATAGAGTGGGTGGTGAGCTTATGCCATACACCGGGGCCATATCCAGACGCCGAGCCACTATTAGAAAATCTAATTAGAAAAACTTAGTAGTACCTGCCCGGGAATTGAACCCAGGACCTCCTGATCGTCAGTCGCGCTTGTTACCAACACGACCAACGAGGCAGCCAACGTCACTTTCTAGAACTGCATATAATAAGACCTTATACACATGTTGTAATATATTTTGCATGCCCTCGTGATAGGTATTGCTACAACCTTTAATGACACAGTCTTTCAATAGTCAATCGTCAATTATCTACAATCGCCAATTGAAGTCTGTACATGGTTAACATTAGGTGTATTAGTACTGATGTAGACGTGGTTAAAATGTCCTCATTCTTGTTGTTCACGGCTGCTATAATTCTCTACCATAAATCTTTACTATGTTCAAAACGGTCAAACGCTTCCGCCGAGAAAATTTCAATTAGCCGTATTTGAAATTAAACAGCCGATATATTTTGAAATAGGTTATTGAACTCTGTGTGGCCTCAATATGTTTATGAACACATTAGACAATTGGAAAGCCGGCTCACGCTTATTGATGTACTATTTTTAGATGACGTTGGTGTTAGCCATCAAATGTAACGTAGGTACACTCTTCTAGGATAGAATATGTGTATGGATTTATTTTTTTATATTTCAAAGTTTGTGGATATTTATATAAATTTCATGTCTCATTATGTATTTATATTGTTATATTTCCCACTCATGACAATGGCGCCACTGAAGTTCGCAAAAACTAATGCCACTTCTTATTCGATAGAATATTCTTCCATCTAGCGAGGACGTATAGAACTTTTTAATTTGAGTAATGACACATACAAACATTAAATTATTATAATGGCTGATCTTTACGTTTATTTTATAGAACTATAAAGGCTACTTACTATAATAACACAAAATGTGATACTTATAAATACGTTAAAATACCTAAAACAAAGACGTACGAAATAAAAAAGTTGCGTTTGGCACACCCTTAGGTGGCAGCGTATCGATAGACGGCGAACACAAGAACGTGGACGGAGGCAGCGAAGCCAACGAGTATTGTATTCAAATAGGGCTGCCATCGGTTCACTTTTTAACGGATGTACGCGAGCTTTTAATAGTTATATACTAAGATGACATTTGTTATTAATATTTATTTTTGTTATTTGACAATTTATTTTTGTTATTAGACATTTGTTATTTGTTATTAATATTACATTTCAAACCCCTCATAGAATCTTGTACAATACTTTTGATATGAAAACTTTGTACTGTTTGATTAATAATTTTTCTAGATCCTTTCATACATCTTCGGACATCCTCTGTTTGACATGGGACTTCACTAATTGGCGCTACTTCACCTGGTCTGGAGCTTTCCAAATCCAATTGAATCCGATATAAGTGTAGTTTTATACATGGCAACCCTAAGTTCAGACAGCGGCATAAGGTGCTTTGATTTCCGAGAACCACCTCGCTGAAGTGGAAAAAGATGTTGATTTCCTTAATGCGAACGGGCGTCGGTTATTTTCAACGGGCCCGTCTTGATCTTTGTGTGCGCAATATAAATTTGTCTTATTAAACCATACATATTATATTTTATATTGCTTCCCGATAATAAATGTTTTACGTTACAGACACTAAGCAGGTGATTTAGGTAGCATTTGTAATTAGGCTTCAGTTATCAGCTGTATACACAAGGTTTGTTCGCTTGCTACTTCTATCAGCTACCGGTAGAGTGCGAAAACGCGATGTACTCAGAAAAAAAAAATTGTAATAACGATTAGTGACG